>CM030753.1:13190057-13253312 GCA_018104995.1 Cairina moschata | reverse complement strand
GGGGGCCCTGAGGGTCTCTGACAGGACCACGGCAGCAGCCCAGAGGCCCCGTTGGGCTCCCAGCCCCGCAGAGCCTTCCCCTCAGCGCCCCGGCCTGCCTGCCATCGTGTGGGAGCGTAACGTGGGGTGCGAGGGGCTGCTTCAGCGCCCGAAGTGCGTGGTTTTGTCCCGGAGGTGTGTGTTCGGTGAGGTGGGAGCGTGGTCGCTGTGTGTCAGGAGGAGGCGCGAGGCTGAGGTGTTTTTATTGATTTGTTTTCACTGAGGGGCTCTTTCGGTTGGTTCTCCGAAGCTGCCTTCGGTCTTGGGGCTTCCATGCTGCGGTTGTGCCGAGTTGGCTGTGCTGTGGCTTATTTTTAGAGGTAGTCATTGTTAACAGCAAAAAAAAAAAAAAAAGGGTATTTAATTTGAGCCAAGTGAAAGCATGCGGCTACTGAATCTTTTATGGCGCAACAAAGTGAACCTGAAGATTTCTCAGGAAGGCTACGAAGCTGGGGAAGGGCCTGGAGCACAAGTCCTGTGAGGAGCGGCTGAGGGAACTGGGGGGGTTTTGGGGTGGGGAAGGGGAGGCTCAGGGAGACCTCATTGCTACCTGCAACTGCCTGAATGGAAGGGGTGGGGAGCTGGGGATCGGCCTCTTCTCATAGGTAACCAGTGACAGGACCAGAGGGAATGGCCTCAAGTCCCACCAGGGGAGGTTCAGGTTGGAAACGAGGAGACATTTCTGCTCAAAAAGAGCAGCCAGGCGTTGGGACGGGTTGCCCTGGGGGTGTTCAAGGAGAGGTTGGATGTGGTGCCTGGGGACATGGGTTAATGGTGACACTGGTGGTAGGGGGTGGTTGGAGCAGGTGATCCTGGAGGGCTTTCCTAACTTTAGTGATGCTATCAAGTTCCCATATGTTCCGTTTGTACCAGGAACCTTACCGGGTATTCCTGTTACAAAGAAATTATTTGCTCTATGATCAATAAAATGTCCCTGTGCTTCCTTGTATCCCAAACTCTAACTCATACAACTCCCAGCTCCCTTGTTAATCGTTAACAGCTGTCTCAGCACCATCCTGGCAGTTCTGTATTTCACCTGCTAAGGGCAGCGAGGCACTATGCTTTACAGCTGAGATAGCATTCGATTTAGTAAATAGACAGAGCAAACAAGGCTGCACAAGAAATGTTCCGTGGACTGTACGCGTGTGTGCAGGCTGTCGGATCATCCGTGTTCCCACAGGTGTGGTGCGGTGGCTCATGGCCGAGGCACTGCGTGTTTGTGGGGTGGGTTGGAAGCAGTGCTTGTCCTGCCAGCGGGAAGAATACAGAGAGCTGTAGAGGCTAAATACCCAGGTTAATCTCTTATCTTTCTTTTTCCTCTCTATGAGGCAGAACCTTCCCGGCTGAGCACGAACGGGCTGTTTGTGTTGACTTTAGCTAACGTGCTCTTTGTGTAACCTGGTGTCCCGGTTCGGTGAAGGTCAAATACCTCCAGTTGCAGATAAGTGGACGGCAGTTTGGGTTTCTTTCACTTTTCTTTACCTCCCCTGAGGATCCCACTACACAGTATGCAGAAATTGCATGTTCAGGGATTAAAACAATCAGGATTGTTAAAAACAACGGGGATTAAAGCAGAATGTTCCTTACCTGCGTGCTTCCTGTTTCAGAACACCTCTCGCAGCCATGATGCCTGTTGCAACCGTGATGCCTGATGACACGCCGATGTTTGACCCCAGTATTCTTCACGAGCTTGACTGGAGCGAGAACACGACGACGTTTTCTCCTGCTATTTCTCCGCTGGAGCCAGGAGATGGCCTAGTAATGAGACCGCTGTGCACGGCTGATGTAAATCGAGGTAGAATCCTGTTTTATGACCATCACAGACAAGAGCTGGGTGCTGCACTAGACAATATGTATTCTCCATTCTCTCTCAGTAGATCAGCAGTACCTGTTTTACATGATTTGGGTTATTTATCCTTATTGGTAAGGAGTTCAAGCACTTGGCACCATTGATAGCTGCTGCGTTGGTGACTCCCAAAACTGGTTTTACTGTTCTAATGACCTTAAAAACAATCTTAAAATTCAAGTGCAGTCTTTCAGAATAATCCACAGCTTCCTATTCGCCACAGCTTTAGAGGGGGAGTAGAACTGTTCATGTTACTCCCTTCAGTATAAAAGTAACATGAACCAGCGTACTGCTCTTAGTGTGTGAAGACTTCTTCACACCTGTAACTTAGGAGAAGGAGGTTGTTCTGAACAGGCAGCGAAATATTGCCTGATTTCAGCCTTATCCTTTCCTTGCTTAAATGTCTGCATCTTTTTATTCTGCACTCAAGCTGTGGTTGGCTGCTGTTGCATTAGCTGATCCCAAATTGTGTATGGTGTGTTCAATTTTAAGCTTACAGTCTGTGATATGCGGAGTGCAGGCCTTTACATACAGCTGAATTAGATAATGCTGTAGAGATGGTAACAAACAGCCCTGTCAGGTGGTTCTGTGCTATTTGTGTGTTCCTGTTCCTCATGAGTCTTTATTTTTTCTCTTTTTATAACAGGCTTTTTCAAGGTTCTGGGTCAGCTGACTGAAACGGGAGTTGTGAGCCCAGAGCAGTTTATCAGTGAGTATATCATTATTTCTTGGCGTTTCCACCGAGCTTGCTGGGAACCAGAAGATGCTGACAGCAAATCCACCTGGCTGTGAGGTTCCTGACTGCCTGATGCCAGAGTGATTTATTAGCTCAGGTCCCCTGAGGCAGATTTTGGCACCCAGCTTTGGATTCAGCTGCAGCTGTCCCAAAGGGCTCCTTGGCTGGGATGTGCTTAGGTTGTGTCCTTGCTTTGGAGACCGAGCTTTAGCTTCCTGGCAGAAGGGAATGCCTGTTGAGGGCTTGTTTGGGATGAATTATTGCAAGCACCAGTAGCGAAGCTGAGGCTTGCCTTTGAAGCTCAGAACATCTCTGAGCTGTGTTTCACTAGTCTGAGGTGTAAGAAAACTTACAGGAGGGACTGCTGCCTTCATCCTAGTGCCCATCTGCCGAGATGCTGGGGAAGGAAGGTCCACTTAGCAGCTGGGGAAATGGCATTTACTCGACACCTGCTTTTTCCTAGTTCTGTCTCTGGGTTGGTCCACCTGGGCCTTTCAGGTTCTGATGTTTTGGGCACGTCTCCCCTGTGATCCTGGATTCTGCCGTGATCTGCATGCAGAATCTGATCCAAGTGTTAGGCTTCACAGCGATTCAATCCAAGGCTAACGGTGACTGTTCTCTGCTCCCGCAGAAACCTTTGAGCACATGAAGAGATCTGGAGATTACTACGTTACTGTCGTAGAAGATACGAATCTCGGGCAGATTGTTGCTACAGCAACGCTGGTTATAGAACATAAGTTCACTCACTCCTGTGCAAAGGTACGCTCTCTTCCTGCAGCTGTAGTGAGGAAAAAGATGCTGTCCCCAGAATACGTGTACGTTATTTTTATGGTGTTACTTGAAGTACCTTCTGCTGAGTCAGTGATAAAGGCATTTTAAAAAACACCATCCTTGGGTGCTCAGCTAAGTAGTAAAAGGAAGATTTGGCTTTCTGTAAGGAAAAAGAGCAATTTGTCTGTCCCGCTCTCCCTCGCAGTGAGCTCTTCAACAAGTCAGAGTGGGTTCTGATGGAGCAGGTGGCTGAGGATCTCGCTGCTGGGGAGTCCCAGCTGGAGGGGTACAAATCCCTCAGCAGGGGAGAGGCTGTGGTGGGACCTCTGCACCTGCAAGGGCTGTTGTGAATGCCTCGAAAGCTGGAGGGACTGTATCCAACCAGACAGCAGAATTGCAAGCACGGAGCAGGGAAACAACACACCAGTGTTCTCAACTAACGCTTCTCTGCGTTTTCACAGAGAGGAAGGATAGAAGACGTAGTAGTAAGCGGGGAGTGCAGAGGAAAGCAGCTTGGGAAGCTGTAAGTATTTTATCCTTTATTTTTATCTTTGCAATTCAACACCAGGCAGGGCTGCAAGCTCTATCCACTTGGTTTCTGTCCCCCCACCTTAACACTGATCAGTGCCAGCAAACAAGTTAACTGCAGTGGTGATGAGTTGTACGTGCAAGAATCTTCTCTGGGAAGAGCAAAGTTTGCAGCTGCAGTCAGTGTGGCAGCACGGAAGGTGGCTGTTGTTTGAAGTTAGCCCATCCCTCTCTGGGTGGTGGGGATAATGCGTAGTTATCGCTCGCAGGATGCCATCTGCCTGTCCTTTGCCCTCTCCAGAGAATGCAGCGCTCAATTAAATTGCGACAAAATCACTCACCAGACCTCAGGGCAGGATTTTAGTTCTGTGGGTTAGTGGGGCAGATTCTTCCCAGCCAGAAACCTCACAAGATTTTAGCCAAAAGTTATCACAAGCTGGCAGAGTGCAAGCTGTAACTTAAAATTGTCTGCTAGACTCTGGTATGTCGTTCTTTTTTCTTGGGGTAGCAACCATCCCGTGTACCGAAGGAGAACGCAGAGTCTGTAAAATTTGAGTATTGTAGGTGTGAGGCTGGGGAAGGGCTGCAGGGTGGTTAGTAGGCTTTTGCAAGGGACTTTGGAACTTTCTTCACTGAAAGGGTTGTGGAGTCTTGGAATTGGCTGCACAGGAAGTGTTGAGTCACCATCCCTGGAGGGCTTCAAAAAAAAAAAAGCGTAGGTGTAGAGCTTAGGGACATGGTGCGGTGGTGAACCAGGCGGTGCTGGGTTCAAGGCTGGACGAGTGATCTTAGAAGCCTTTTCCAACCTGAATGAGTTGATAGCTGAAATGGAGTGCTAGTTTCTACAGAAGATGATGTAGGATCAAAGATCAAATGCACTAAAAACACTTGAATTGGTCTTTATTATGGTAAACTTACTTTCTCCAGCGCTTATTTTTAAAAATGATTGATAACTTTAGCAAATTTCACATTGATCCTGTTCAGGGCCATTTCACTTAACTACTGTTTCTCTGTCTCTTTCAGATTAACATCCACTCTTACACTACTAAGTAAGAGACTGAACTGTTACAAAATTACGCTCGAGTGTCTGCCAAAAAATGTGGCTTTCTACAAGAAGTTCGGCTACTCGGTATCTGAAGAAAACTACATGTTTCAACGGTTCTTTAATTAAGAACTTCTAGTGATTTTTTTTTTTTTTTTGTAAAGACTGTTGGTGGAGGAGCTTGTGCTACAAACCGTTCTAATAATGGAAAATTTATATAGTTTATTGCTGCAAATATAATGATCCCTATAAATACTGAACATCAGATGTGTAAATCTTGCAAAAAAAAAAAAGCAACTTACAATTTAGGAGGGTTCTCTGGGTTAGCTCTTAGAACTAATTTTTACTACTGTTCAGTGTAAGTGAAGCTCTTTTGTTCTAGCTGAGTTACAAAGGACTCTCGTTAAAGGGATGGTTTTTAACCAAAGGTATATATTTTTATCTCAAATTTTTTCTTGCCTCGTATTTTTCTAAAGGTTTGCGCTTCTTTTCTTGGTAGCCAAAGTACAGCTTGTGGGGTCATGCTCCTGGCTGTGCTTCACTGAAGAATGATGTAGCTTGGGCAGGGAGGCTTCTCGTACGCAGAGGTGGTGACACAGGATGGGAATTTTGTTCCTTTTGTGAAACCTCACTTAAGTGCTGGTGACGTTAGAGTACCTAAAGTTTTATAGGCACTATTTTCTGAATTTGTTACCATTAGTGCAGGTTAGGGGCTCTGATAAAGCCAATGGTGAGTTTAAATAGTTTTTAATGCAGGGGCCCTGCACTTTAGCTGATAACTTGATTTGTTTTCAGGATAATTATGTTTTCTGACAGACAAACCCATGGTTTGTGACAGGGTGAAGGAAACTGGAATGCCTGACAGAATGCACCCCACTCTTAGCAGGACTTCTGCTAGCGCTCAGTGGGAATGTTAATGCCTTTCTCTACGAAGGCAGAAACGCGTTCAGCTTCACCAAATCCACCTGACCACCGCGCTGTACTTGAACTCCGTAGGGCTGCTTTGGCCGTGGTTTTGCTGGTGACCACTTCTACCTACAGCAGCGCGACCCGGCACGGAAACCCCAGGCCCTGGTCCCGAGGGGTTGCTGCTGCTTCGTAGAGCGTCCCCCTTGCTGTAAGATTGGATAAACGATTTTAGCACTTTTGCCCCTGGTGGCAAACAAATAACGTACAAAGCCCCGACTTCAACAGTAGTGTTTTGTGCAAAGGGAGTGAGAAATCCCACGTCTGAATAGGGCATTATAAACACAGGAAGGTTCTGCAGAACAGCCGGGCTTGTTTGTGAGCGGGCAGGCCTTACAAAACGTTCTTTTGTTGTGCTGTGGAGAGCTCCTTTAAGCCATGGTGCAGGGTTCTATTTAATGTTCCTGATGGTACTCCACTCAATATAGTGTTTCCTTGATAATGTCTGTTTTATTTATTATTTTTTAAAAATCTTTGATTAAGCTAAATAAATTAAGACTGCCAACTGTATCTCTTCTGTTTCTGCTTTTGCTGTTTTGCCTGAAGGAAAAAACCTGTGAGGGAGAGGTTTAAAACCTCTATAAACCATAAAAATGTCTGATGCACAGTTTCATCCCTACAAGTGTGACTTCTAGGAAGCAAGTCTTGAAGTCTTCAGCTCAGCCTGGGTGAGTACCTGTCCTCAAACCAGAGGTGGGCACCTGAGCTGTGATGGTTGACAGAGGCAGCCAAAACCTCAGCTTCTTGCAGCTTTTATCAGCTTGGAATTTCCACTAATTCAAACAGGACTGGGACTTCTGCACCACCTAACTAGCTCCAGGCCCTTGTTAAGAGTTAATGAGAAGATTGGTGAGGAGCAGGTGATTGTGAGACAAATGAGCTGGGTTGAAAACTTGGTTTTGTGGCTGTGTGGCAGTGCTTTCAGGTGGGAAGAATCCAGCTCATCAGCATTGCTTCAGCAGGGAAGGTTGCTCTGTTCCCTGCCATGGGTGATGTTCTCCACCCTGTCACATTCCCCCAGGGAAAGGGCAGCAGGTACAGGAGCTGCTGTCACCTCCGGAGTCACACCTGTGGAACTGCTGGGCTGGCAGGAAGCCCTCTGGAGGAAGAGTGCATGGTTTTTACATGAGGAAAGGTGAAGGGTTTTCATATGAGTGGGACTTTCACAAGCAAGAGGCCCTAGAATCATTCAGAGGGCACATACCCCAAGCACACTGCCACCCCTGGAGGAGCAGGAAGGGCTCTGCGTGGTGCTGGCAGGTGCTGTTAGCACTGATACCAGCCCAGGGGGGGACTTACCAGTCCCAGGAATGGTAAATCTACCCAGAGAATGAAGAAACCAAGGATTTTGTCAGGAATCAGTCAGGGAAATGCCTTCTAGTAACCTGGAGCTAACTACCAGCTTCAAGGGAGGTTTAATCAGCCTTGGGCGTTCAGCTGGTTGACAGCTCTCTGCCCATGAATTTCCAGCTCCTTCACTCAGCTTACCCTAAGCTGGAAAGGGAACTTTGGTACCTTAACATCCAGTTGTTGGTTCCCCAAAGGTTTCCCTCGGAACCTGGTGAAGGAAAGAAATTCAGCCTGCAGTGGTACCCTAAAGCCCCAGGGAGGGACCCTTGCTGCTGATTGCTACCTCTGGTTTAGCCTCAGGAAGCAAATTGTAATTGAAATACGTACCAGCAGTAAGCTAAACAAAATGCAAGAAATGACAGCTTTAAATTAAAGGCAGAATAATAGCACATGAAAGGAAACCTCATCTCAGGCTCCCTTAGGATCTGAGAGACTGTTATCTGCAGGGCAGCAGGCAGACAGACCAGAGTGACTCTAAAAAGTCCTCAGCAGGGGGTAATGGGATAAAAAAAAAAAAAAAATAGATTGGTGGAAAGTCCTTAGTCATGGAGGCTGTTGGCTTGCGAAATTGTCTCCCCAGGGAAACACCAGGACCCCAGTGAGGTAACAGAACCAGGCTGCATGAACAAGCCTCTCTGGCAGGGGATGGTTAGATGAATCAAGTGTTCTTCTGTCTGTGTTTCATCTCTGCTCTTTCCCAAGGGTTCCAAGAGGAGCTGAAATAGGAAGCAGTTTTAAGCAGAAGTTCTGGTTCCCACCCTTGTTTCATCAGCTTGTAGCCGGCAGCAGTCAGGGAGCAGTCTAAAGGAGGCAGCCCCAAACTCTGCACCACAGCCAGCTGGTAGTGCTGTGGGGCGAGGCAGCAGGGAATTTATTTCCCAACAACCCCAGAAGCATTCCTTTAGAGGCAGCTAACACCACAACCACCCCACAACCAGCACCCTGTGCTTGGCTGATGTGCCAGAGGACAGGAATAAAGGGAAAGTGCTGCTGAACGTGGCTCAGCTCCCCTGAAGCCGTGAGCCCTCCTCGTACACGGCACTCCAGGGCCTTCACGTTCCACACGAGAGGATGAGGAGGCTACAAAGCCTCATCCAAGTGCACAATACTCAGTTTTCAAACCAGGATCTGCTGTTTGTAACAGGTCTCGAGCCCTCACCCAGGAAGAGCTCAGGAGGGACTGTCCCTCTGCGAGCCTTCTGGGGAGCTGCAAGAGAAAGCAGAGGCTCGGTGACTAAGCCAAGATCAATAAATCACAGGCGTGGTCAACGTGCCTTGAATACACAAAGGCAGAAGTCCTCTATGAAGTAAACAGGCAGTCCTCAGCAAAAGGCAGCCTCTGAAGAGATCCTCACAGTACAAAGTGACTTTGCTGCTCAGATCCATGCAGGCTGCTCCTTCTGAGGGTGACAGCACATCGGCCTTCTGCGTGCAGCTCTATCAGAGTACAGGAAGGAAGCTGGCTGCTCAGATCCCCAAATGCCTTTTACATTGATTAAACTGTCTTGAGCCCACCTATTCGCTGTTAAAATACAGCCTAATGACAAGATTTCCCACATACACCACTTCTAACAGCTTTGCCGTTTGCTCAGTCAACACGCTGCTCTAAAGGAGCCATCGTTTCTCTTATATTTTTTATGCAATAGCCTAACTGGCAAATAAAACAAACATAAAACTGAGACTGCACTTACATTGTGAGCAGCTATCACAGCTGCTGAGAAGGGGGAAGAGTTAAAGCTGCACAAACTCCCTTACCAACTCCCAGTGTGAAAACTTTAAAGCACCGATAAATGTGTGGTCTTAATCATCTCTTTGATTTAGAAGAGACACGGTGAATCCTTTTGGTCTTGATACTGCTGTGGTCACTGCTTCAGGCACCAGTTTTCAATACTCACACATTTTTTACCTCAAATGATGCAACTCTTGTCTTATGCTGGGAAATTCTTCAACACCAGTCTGAAAGTGCACTATTCTAGTAGACAACTCAACCACACTGGTTGTTCAGCTTCTTAAACGAGTGAATTAACAAGCAGCTGTTTAATGCTAGCTGAAAGAATTCAGTCTGTGTAAAGTATGTAAAGTTAGTAGCTGCCTTCTGTATTTAATAAAATAGCCATGTGCTAGGTTATCAGTACTCTGGTAAATTAACTTGCATAAAGCAAGTAGAGCTTTTCAGAACAGTTTTCTCTTAAGTTGGCCTCAGTGTCAGTCTCAAAATAAGTCAGTACATAATAAGATTTTAGAACAAAATAAAGAGTTAATACTGAATAGATAGCTGCTGTTGCTCAGTTGCCAATAGCAGCACACAGTGTGGCTTGTAAAGCTCATTTCTTTGAGCGTGACCATAACATAGTGAGAACAAAGTGAGTTTTAGCAAATTTTTTCTTTACTAAAGTCTCTTGTTATAAATTACACAAATAACTTTATAAACAAATCCCCCCCAGCTTGCATTTTGTTTAAAGTAATAACTTTATATCATACAAATAAAGAAATTTCAAGTATGAAAAGTGCATTATTGCAATAATACCTCTTTGCAAGTCCAAAAATCTTGGTTTAGAATAAAACTGTAAAGTGTAAAAAAGGAGTAAAACAATCAGTGCCATCTATTCATTCAAGAAGTCCAACATCTTAAAAATGATGCTTAGTGTGTTGCAGAGGCAGATTTGCATCTGAAAGCAACATGTAATTGAAAAGAAGCTATGTGTGTGTTCATCGGGTTGCATTATTAATTTTTTTCCCCTAGTTTTCTTCACCTTTCTTGGCAGGAATTCACAATACAAACAGTGCTGTCCTCAGGTATCATCCGTTCTGTGCTGCTGCCACTTGCATGGTACCAAGTTCTTCGTCCTCTTCGTGCATTCGCTTTAAACTTCCTACAAAAAAGGAAAAAAAAAAAAAAGGATAAATATCAGCTGTAATAATACCCATCTGTAAGCAGGGCTACAGGACAGCTGTTACTGTTTTCTTTGAGGAAGTCAACCCTTAAAAGGGACTGACATTCAGTTTCTGGGACAGGCAGTTGCTTATAGCACTCTTCTTCCCTTGCTTTTCTCCACAACACAGAGAGATTTCCTAGAACCCACTATTTTGGGGTTCCCTTTGCATCTCCCCCATACTTCATTTTTCTATTCAAACAGAGCTTGCACATAAACTGCAGCCATTTCCTTCCCAGAAGTCTGAGATTCGCTGCTGCTGGGGGTTTCGTCTACTAAGAGCATGAGACAGTCGCCCACAACCCCAGGCTAAGCAGGTGAGATCACACAGAAGAGGTTTCTGACCTGTAGTACCAGGTGGAACAGAGAGGGATCTCTCCAGCTGCAGTGGTGACATCATCTGGATGGTTAATTTTGCTAGATAGATGGCTTCATATTCCTGGGGAAAAAGCAATATATATTGCTATTAATTCGGCATAATGCTTTGTAAGGAGGAGAAGGATTAACTGAGTTCAGGACACATCGGAAGGTATTTTACAGCAAGGCAGAGATTTTAAAGGAGTGTTGTTTTGACACGAACAACAAAAACCACTAGGAAGGCAGAGCAAAAGAAAACCCACAGGGTGACAAGAAATGGCTTTAAGAAAGAGAGAACTGTCATCAGAAAAAAATCCCTGAGAATGTTATGAGAACTTCTTGTTCCCAGCAGGCAATTCAGACAGCAGAAGCAAGCCAAACTGAGAATATAGCAACTTCAGAGATTTGTTACAAGGACAAACCACACAAGGACTTCAAGTTGTGTTCTGCTGACCCATCACGCCTGTTACTACACAGCAACTCCTCGCTAGGGATTACTTAAAAACACATACACACACTCAGGAGACATTTAGTCATCTCGCTGCCAGCCACTTAAGTAACAGCGAGAGTGCAAATCTATTTCACCACACTATCCTGATGTTTGCTGACCACGCACCCAACAGACTCCTGGAATATGATAAAGCAATTTCGTGGCATTTAAGGTTTGCTGTTTCATACCCGTGAACTTCATCGTCTATGAATGCAAGCGTCAAGAAGCATCACGGATGTGTGCTAAAATATCCACTTCACACTTTCCTTAGCCACCAACTAAGCTATTTCTGAGCCTCTTGATCACTACACAACACTGAATTTTCTTTTTTCTTCCATTCCTGGGTTTGCTTTGTCTGAAGCTTATGCCTAATGAATTAGGATACCCACTCATCTTCCTCCCAAGCTCTGCTCTAACTTCTGACATTTACTTGAAGCGTATCTTTACAGTAAATGCTAAACCTAAATAGAAACAATGGCTCTGGAACAAGATGATTCATCAAATGGGTTTTGAGCTACGACCAGTAAAACCAAAGAACAAAACATCACCTGAAGTTGATGGACAAATCCAGCATTAGGATTAATACAGAATCTTCTTTCTTGAACGTAAGTAAATGCATCCCTTAACAAGAGAAGGAGAGAGAAAATTCTTCAGTGGAAAATAGACCGTGACAAAACCATCTGTGACTTCACGAGCATTTCTTCAGGTTATCAGTTCTTAGAAAATACACAGCCTTCTCAGAATCAGTTTGTGTAATTGAAATTGTCTGGGCAAAACAGGAGGCAGTAGCTGCAGCATGCTCTTTGCCCACCCCCACCTCCAGTCTTCTGCTTGCTGGCCTGCTTTCAACATGCTGCTTAAAACAGCCTCTTGGGGCCTCTCCTATAAAGTCTAACAGTGAGGCATCAATCTGTGTAGGCTGGCATCCTGTTCCCATTCACAGCAGGTACCTACTTCTTCACCAAATGCTGAAAACAAACCTGCAGTGGGAAGAAATGGAATAACCTGCCTCACCCAAAGTCTTCACTCAGTCTCAGTGGGTGACAACTGGCTGATGTGACAGTACAGGACTCACGTTCCCTCCAAAGTTATTATTCATTTACACTGCTTGAATTAAAACAGCAATACCTACAGATATAGCAGACTCTAGATAAGCACTCTTAGTGCCTTTTGAGAGGAATCATTAACTACATGACCGTGCAGTACTGTCCATACTCTGTTCTTACCTGTACTTCACTCCAAATGTTTCCATTATGTATGCAATAACTAAGGCAGCACTGAAATAAAAGACAAAAATAAAAATCAGTAGAATATACTCCAATATATTCTAAAAAAATATTTTAAAAAATATAAGCAGGGTGGGTAGTTTCCTACCTTCTAGAAATCCCTGCGTTTCCATGGACAAGAACTTTTCCTGAGGAAGACAAAAACCAAAACCACACTTGTGTTAACTGAGGAAAATCCTGTGACATGTAGTTTTTCCTTGCTATGAACAACTACGCAGCAGCAAGGTACATCCTAAGAACAACACGTGTGTTTTAATTCACTCTAGATTGCTAACTAGACTCTGTCCATTACTGCCCCAAGGATACAGAAGCATAATCTTTTGCTCCTCTGGGGATTTTGGATCTCCATTCCAGGACTACAACGCAGATTTTAAGGCCCTACATTAGGGAAGAGACAAAACTCATTCCCACACAAATATACATGCATTTAAAGTGAAAAAAGAAAAAAAAAAAAAAGATACATTAAGAAGTTTGTTTTCCATTTGGAGGCAAGAGGAAAAAAAAACACTTTACTCTGACTTTGTACAATTCAGCTCAAGTTGAACACAATTAGCCTCCCAAATTTAAGAAAACCTCATACTTAAGAGCTCATTATACACACCACTGAGCGAGCTATAAAGCTTTAACAGTGACGTATCAGTAAACGAAGAGAAAAGCAAATCTGATTTTACCTCCACTTTGTAAACTTCCATCAATAAATTCTTTAGTCTAAAAAGAGAAAAAAAATAAAGAATAATCTGAATGTTACAGTCTAAGTGTTACTACTACTTACATTTAAATATCATAAAACTTCTTATCAGTCTTTCTACAAAGCAACAATCAAAGCATCTGGCTGAAGTGATGTCTATTTTTTTTTTGTACTTTTTACTATCCATAAAATGGTCAGTGAAACTTAATGTGAAGCCAGGTGCAAAAATGCTTAAAGATCCATTGTGTGTGCTGTTTACATTCATTATGTGACACATTATGCCATTATAATAAAAGAAGTGGCTTCCAGACATCTTGGTTAACAGTTTGGGGGCAGGAATAAACACGTGCATCAACAGAAATGGGCCATAGATCACACTACTGATGCCCATGTCTTCTGAAAAGTTCTCCAATATTTTCAGTAAAAAGAGTTGGTCTAATCAGTCTACAAGTGGAGACATGATCTAGAAAGGTCTGTGAAATACTACGAGGTTTAGATGAAAAGCAAGAGCTAGATAATCTATTGTGGGGAAAGCTCCAAGCAGACTCTTAAAAATATGCCAATAGAAATATTAAGATGTCAGTAACTGGGATTTGCAAAGGATGCTTTAGTCAAGTGGCATCATGCTTTAGAAAAGCTGCAAGCCATCAGTTAATTTGCCACCTTCTGCCAAAACATGACCACCTCTGCTATATGCAGTGAAGCCAGAAAAGCTTTTTTTTTTTCCCCTTTGAGTGGGGGAAGGAAGAAAATGCTTTTGCTCTGTAGCAAACCAACCTCAAATAAAGATACAAAAATCACAGAACAAACCTTTAGTTTTGAGCTATTTCCAAATCTGACTATGTCACGTGTAACTTAAAACTAAAAGTTACCTTTTAAGTCCTCTACATGAACATGTTTCAAGATGCTGTAAAACTTACCCACACCAGCTAGTTTCCACGTTCTGTTTAATTGACATCTCTTGTATCAAATACTAAAATAAATTCTTGGGAGATAAAAAAAAAAAAAAAAAAAGAGAACTCCCTACAGGCTAAGGGTTTCCAAAATAAATATTAGCTTCTCATAACCTGTCTTCTTTTGGGACCATAATACAATACAGCTCTTACAATTCTGCCTCTGTTTCTATGCTTGTAAGAATGATTTAATCACCCGTGCTACAGTGGCAATAAAAAGGTCATTTAAGAGTTCTCAACCCTGCCACCTGCCTAGGAAGGTGCCTCAGGCTGGGCTTCCCACACCTGGAACTATGCGTGTTAGCTCACACAAATCTCACTGGAGAACTCCGTTCCCAACCCATTCATGTTCACAAATACTCACCATAGGGAAAAATCGTATTATATTCTCAACTGGATTATCTGCAATATCCAGGACTAAATACCTGCAATGAGAACAGTTGCTATGAGTACACAGTAACGCTTACAGCTGACTCAGCCCTGCGACAACACTCCAACCTGCAGGAGGAAGCCAACGCTACCCACGTGGCTTTACTCTCCAGTCTGAGCTCCAGAACTACTCCGAGCAAGCAGCCTTCTGGGCTGTCCTTACAAGGAAGCAAGTGAGGAACCTTCTCCAACATCCCCAGACAAAAATCACCCCCGGGGGGAGGGAAGAAATTCATAAATGCTGTGGTATCAGCGACACAGCTGTGTTTGAAAGCAACATACTGTGTACTCACATCCTCACCATCAGTACATGAGTACAGGCCAGCATTCTTTTCTCGGACTCTCTGTGCAGTTTTTTCAGAGGTAGGCATTTTCTGATCAAGTTGCCTCAAGTGTTTTATCGACAGCAAAGACTACGCAGAACTAACAACCTCATAACTCAAGACAGTCACTGGACACTAACAGATACTTTTCATTTGGGGATTTGCTTATGTCTGGAGTTTAGCATGATGAAGAAACTCCATGGCTTGGATTTAAGAGTCTAAGAAATGTGATAAGGTGTAGAAATAGTTTTGACAATGTAAAAATAAAGAACACACAAAAAGAAATATCTCATTACTACAGAGTGAGGTGTTTAAGAGTAAGTCTTAATTGTTATATTTCTGCACATTATGCTCATTTCTCACCTAAATAGCTGTTGGAAGTTTGGTTTAATAAAGTTTGCTTCAATGTTTTGCCGTATGCATATTACATGGGTGATTCCATGCTTCTGAAGTATAGGTAGCTGCAGAAAAAAGAAAAACACATTTTTAAAAACTGAATCCATCTATTACACAGTCATTAAAAGGAAAGCTATACATAAATATGCAATGAGTTATATCAAGTACTTGAGGAAAATCAGAGCTGGCTTTCTAATATTCACAGCATAGTGTGAAAAATTCTCTTTCAAAAAGACAAAAACACAACCATTAGGATTTGTAAGAAAAAAAAAAGCATTCCAGTGATGAAAGGAAGAGGCAAAAAAAGGCATTCAAAAATTCGTTTGATTTTGCACACCTTTCATTTCTCCTGAAATTGCACGTCTGCATAGGCTATAGCAATTTTCAGCTAGCATTGCTTCTTGCAGGAGTCAGACCATGGAAAGTAAGAGCAGTCAGGCCACGGTGCAAGCTGGCAGATAACAAGCTTTGGTTTTGCTTCTACAATCAAGTCAAGCACTGCTACATACTTCGTTTTTACTGCATAAGTTTCCAATTCTGATCTGTGTTGCAACACTTCAGTAAAGGAAACCGACTGCCTGATCAGCAATGTGCAAGTCTGATTTTTTTTTTAATGATTTCTTAAGAAAAAAATATTTTAAAGCTTAATTATAAAACTCACACACACAAACGTTCTTCACAATTAATTAACATGTAAGTCACTTCAAATCTAGAGTTTGCTCTGGTTTGCAGGGCGTAGGTAAAGCCGACCAGCAGAAATTAAGAGCTTGCACGTGTGTGTACGCATGCATGCACAACTTCAAGCCACATGAAAAATCAATCAGAGCTCTTTTTCACTTTTTTTTTCCAAGATTAAGGAAAATGCAGTCTTTGCAAAGTGTCAACTGCCCCAACACATGACTGCAGTGTTCAGGCTCTCTCTGGAAAGAGGGAGGCATCGATGCTAGCCCCTGCTTACCCTCCAGGTTTAAGAAACCACCCCATAAAAGCATGATGCCTTACTTCTGCCCAGCAGGAAAGATGTCAGAGAACATAATGTTGCAACCAAATTTATACCTATGTGGATACACACGTGCACTTGACCACATTGCCACAGTAACAAAGCAGCACAGCAAAGTTTCCTTATGAGACACTCCTCTGAAAATCATACCTTGCTTTTCATAGCCGAAGAATACGGGCCTAAAAACAACCCAGGTAGAATTTCCTAGGGGGACAGAAAACAGGCAGTTAACACCAACCCCAAATTATCTGAAATCACACATTGCATTCGACCCCACAGGAACAAATCATTCACACGTTATCAAGTGCTGTTTCAAACAGGCCGAGGGAACAAAATCAGTTTGGCAAAATAAAAGCAGCATGACCTTTGTGCAGGAGATCTCGTTCTGGCACTGGAATTACGCCCGTTGTTTAGACTAAGCTCCAGGTTGGCTGATAGCTCTTACCCAGCCCCAGATCAAACGTGGGCTTCAAGGGAACTCTATGCTTGCACATAATTGAGTCTCCTACTTAATTCCTTAGTAGAAAAAAGCTGATTTTAAGCAGTTATCTCCTCCCCAATAAAGACATGAAGGTCTCGTACAAAGATTTGGCTGACACGGCAGGAAACTTTTAATTGCCCAGAAGTCCTACATGAGAACAGCTACACCCAACGGGATTTAAGTTAAAAAGCAGAGCTCCAATATTTTCAGTAACCAGCTCCTAAAAACATTCATTTGGGGGGATTCTGAAGGAGATTTTTTCTTTTCCTGTACTTGCACAGCAGAGACCCAAGCCCACCTTGATGCTAAGCCAGCAGCCCTCTCCCCCCACCACTAAACCCCTTGCTACCCGTAGTCCCCGATGGAACAAGATGCCACCACTGGAATCACATTAATCCAGGGGTGTCTGAGAGACATTAAACCTCTGTCCTTCCTCCACCGGAGCAGCACATCTCCCCCACAGTGCTCCCTGATGCTTTACCCTAAGGACCAGCTGATACCAGCATTTTTTGTATGGCTTTCTTTTTTTTTTTTCTCCTTTAGAAGGCACTGTGGGTTTTGACTCAAAGGGAAAATTCAAGTATGTCATACCTGCATCTCTCTCCTCATGGGATAGGTCCAATCCTTCAAAATAAAACAAAAATAATTATATAAGCACACAGAAGGAAAAACAAATCCAGGCAGAGACCTATCCACGCACGTTATATAAAAGAATGAAGTCTGTTTTCTGCAGCGTGTACGAGCTACCTGCTACCTCTCCAGGCAGACTCCAGTGACCCTCGAGGACAAGGCACATCACTCTTCTGAGAGCGAACGTGCAGAAAAACTCAAGCACCCGATGTCATCAGCGAGGAAGAGCCAGCGTGGTTTATATCCACGGCTCGGCTTTCTGCTTTGAAATGCCTCTAGAGAGGAGAGGAAGAAGGAGGGGGGGAAGAAAAAAAGGGAAAAGCTTCAGGACGTTCTGTATGAGGCACAGAGGCAAGGGTCCTCTGGCTGTTACACTCCTACAGCCCTGAACAAACAGGCACAAGGAAGCAGGCACAGCAGGAGCTCCCTTAAAACCCAGAGCATCTATCTCACTGCCTATACTCACACCGACTTAGCCTCGAATATTCAGGATTTAGCTTTAACAACCCTAGGAAGTCGTGTTCTGCAGCACCACAGCAAGCCACAAAGAAACAGATTTCCACGTTTCCCCACGCGAGGCCGTTACACCGGGAAGGATCCTCGCACAGCACCCACAGACGCCGGCGTTGGGCCGCGTGAAGGTGATGCCCAACGCCTCCTGCAGGATCCCTGGTCTCCTCGGAGCTACCACGAGGTTCAGCTCCAAGTATCCCACCTCTGCAGCGAGGTCTCGAGGGCATCGAGTAAGATCCAAGCCCTCAACCCACGGCTTTGCCCACCTCAGCACCGATTTCACAGTCAGCCCCTTTTCAGAAGGATACGCAAGAAAAAGCCAGTGCTTCCCCCAGCCACACACACACAGACACGGGGAGGCTTTGCTAGCTCTTGGTAGGGAATTAGAAAGGATTTTAGTATCAGGAAAGTTATCCTGGAAGCCACTTGGATTGAATCTAGGGCAGCGTTTCTGAGAAAGCAAACAAACATGAAGCCACTCAAAACAATTCCCTGAATACTACGGAAAATGGTAGTACAAACAGGGACACAACACCACGCTGAAATGGTCTCTGGTACAGACAGAGGGCCAGCTAAGCTGTTTTTGTGTGTTCCAGCTGGAATAATAAAAGCTCCTGATAGCAGAACGTAGAAATCCTGTAACAAAGGGATGATATTTAAGGAACTGTGTCCTTTGAAGGTTGACCCGAGCATGTTTTAGCATAATCCCACTGCCTCACTGCATATACAAAAGCATAATTTATTCACTAATACGCAAGGAAGTCCCAGTTTTGTCCAAGTATGAAAACAACATCATGAGGAATAACTTCTGAAGAGCTTAAGTTATGCTCCAGGAGCCCACAAGTGCCTAAGTGGGTTTACTGCTCTATTTATGCACTTGGGGAATTCAGAAGTCTTAGTCTGGAGCGTAATGAAAACACAAATTCGTCAGTACTTTGGTCGAGGGGCCTTAATGCGTTAAAAATATTCCTCCCAAATGCATCTGAAGCAGGAAATTGGGTTAGTCACAAAAGCTGTAAGCTGTGCACAATAAGTAGGCAAGAATTTAGCGGTACGTAGTCCAAAGGAAAACAAAACCCAAAGGGCAACAGATGCCACAGATGTTCCGAACACGAAAACAAGGCGCTGTTAGCTCCAGACATCAGCCACCAGCGTTTTCCAAAGAGCCCAAAAGGTACAGCTCGCAAGGATTTTAGCCTGCAAAACAAATATCTGAAAGATGGCATCGCAGATTTAAGTGTTTTCCTTCTGCAACGACACAAACTAAGAGCGATTCCGCTGATTGCCTGACAGCCCTTGCAGGCTTTTAAAATTAACAACGCAAGATTATTCAAATGGCATGCAAAAGGCCCTGAAAAATCTATCACCGTAGCCTGAACGCGAGCAGAGGTCTCATTTTAAGGAGTTCATTTGTTAACCATGCTCTCCATGCTGCAGCACCCCGAAGGCAAACAGCAGCTGGAAGTTTCCCTTTAGCAGACCAAAGGGATCTTTGATGTTTGGGAGACAAAATGGAAAGAGGGAATGAAAATAAAATAACGCGAAGCTTTCCACAGGAGCCACTCACCTCTAATGGGTCTGCCCAAGCTAGGCTGTGAGGGACAGGTTGAAGAGATGCCTCTTGTGTTGTTTGGTTTTTTTTTTGGGGTGCTCACAGCACTCACCTGCTGGTGTGTTCAGGCAAATGAAAGGGTGGGGGCTACTGTGGCACTTCGTACTGCCTCCACATGGAGCGATGAGCAAGAGAAAAAGGAATGAAGCACGTTTCAAAGCCCTCCCTTCCCCACCTACAGCCAACCCCTACCTGGAATAAATTCCAGATACGAACAAACAGGCACGATTTTGCCTATGCTGCAGACAGCCTCCCAGTAACCACCATCTAAATTACACCACCAAGAGTTACTTCGGCAAGAGTTGTGTTATTGATGTGTTTTGCCATAGCTGTACCCGTTCTTTAGGAGACCATTTTCATGGAAGAAAATGTTGACGTGGCACTGATGTGTTCAATGCATGTATGTGTGTGGACTTTTTCCAGCAAGAGCGACCTAGGACTTCAATACCATGAATTTTCAAGTTAATTTAACAGCCTTGACACTGAGCCTTATCCATAATCAATACCTGCAAGGGAACTGCGTGGTTTTAAACACAGCTCCACAACTCACCCCATAGAAGCGAAGGAGGCAGTGAAGTGGATACCCAGCGTGGTATCCCTTAGCAGCTTACTAACCCGTTAGAAGACCCCCTAGTTTTCACATACAACACGTATTTAAAAGCTTTCCTGACTGCTCTGGGATTCCGACCCCCTTTTCAATACTCAGGCAGCTCTTTTACTGTGAGCAGCATTGCGTACCTCTCTGCACAGATTCCTCATCGTAATCCATCACAGCAAGACTTAGGATTGTTTGTTCCTCACCTACATCAAGAATCTAGGGCTATCAGGATCCTCTTGCTTACATTTATTTCCATGTCTAGTGGTATCTTCATATAAGCTAGAAAACTCAAAGCGCCTCCTCCCATCCTGGTGCAACGTTCCTCCAGTTTGTGGAATTAAAGCTGAAGACAAACAATCCAGCAACGACAGCCCCACGTCCTGCTGAGCTGCTTCGGGTCCTTTATCTGCTCTGACCGAGTGATCTCTTGCCTATAATCTCGTACCGCTCTCTGCAGGAAAAGAAGATTACTGCTGAACAGAGCAGTCAGGAGGTACGGTCATTTTAACTGCCAACACCGCTGCTGCTCCCCCTGGCAGCCTGCAGCTTGGGTCGTGGACGGGTGCAATCCCCTGCCTCGACGGTCATCCTGACACAAAAAGCTTCATGCTTAATTCTGTGGAAGTCTGAAGTCTCCCAAACGCTTTGCTTTTCCACTATGTCCTCATTCCTCTCTCCAGAACACTTTACCTGAGGTCCTACACTTCAAAAGCAGAGCTTTGTCAGGTGGGAAAGCTGGGAAGCTGATAACACTCCGATCCTCCGGCTCTGCCTGGCTCCTGCATTCCGTTTTCTTCCAAGACCACTTCCACAGGCGGACAGCTCGCCGCAGCTCTTCAAGGCTGAGGTTTGTTCTTCTGTGCTTTCCAAACTAGACTCCCCTTCCACTTCAACTCTTCCTTTCCTAGCTGGTTACCAGGAAGCCTGGAAATGCGTTCACTGAAGGCCTGCACAAAAATAAAGCTAGCCACGCTGATGGACTTCGTAAGGTACAAAAATATGGAATAAACTATTACTGAAAAAAATCATGAAATGTTAAAGCAGTAATAGAACACACTCAACTGCAATGTTGCAGCAAGAAAATAGATCAAGTCCTGAAAGCATATTCGAGAAAAACACTTGAATATTACCCCAGCCTGTCATATCTATCACCATGAAGCAGGTTACTCCGAGGGACTCAAAATTAGCTAAAGCCAGAAACAAAATCAAAGGCTGCGTCTTCAGTTCCGGTCATGCTTCACAATCTCAGACACAGTTATTCTGGTTAGAAATGTAAAAAAGCATATATATTTTTCCCCAGATGAAAATATAGTGCAGATATATAAATGGAGCAAATTAAACCCACTCTTTTTGCTCACAGAAGCCACATTCACACCACTACTAAGACAGGGGTAGCAGTGAGGATGGGCTTTGGCACCCTGCTGATGCAATGGAGCGCCCAGCTGAAGGCAAGGGCACTGCCAGCCGATGGTCACCACGCTCAGGGAGCTGACACAATCCCCAAAATCATCTATTTCTACATGAAATCCCTGCTCCAGGTCCCCACAGGAGGGACACAAGGGTGACGAGGCCGGCTGGCAGGGTGGGCACAGCCGCTTTTCGGCATGGCTCCACGTGGCCAGGGTGGGGACATCGTGTCCAGCAATGTTTTGGGGATGTTTGTAAGCAGGAGCTGCACCACGGGAAGCCCTTCTCGTACAGGCATCGGTGCTTTTGAAGACACGAGGAAATGCAAAAGCAGGAAGGTGGGGAGAAAAAACAACCCGGACGGGAATGACAGAGCACACAGAGGAAGGAAGAAGAGCACAACAGGGAAATAAAGGTGGTGTCAGCAAAGAGGACCACGAGCCACAAAAATGACAAAACGTAAACTCAGGAGACTAAATGGTAAGTGGAAGCATAAAATCGATGAGAAACGTTCGTTTGTGTTTGTCCCATTCTGTATCTTTGGTCCAAAAGGCCCCCAGGAGCCTGCTGAATACCGGTTTTGGTGCCCACAATGAGCTGCACCAGCATCTCCCAGAGCGTGGCGTCCCAGCCAAGGGGCAGGGCTGCCCCGCTCTTTGGCTTTGTTGTTGCTACCTTTTATTTATTTATTTTGAAATTTGATTTAAATGGACTCGCACAGAGCCAATCCCATCAGCTCCTCTACGCTCCCCAGCAAGACTGCTCTGCGTTTAAGTTTCCTCTGCTCTGTTTGGTGGGCAGGTGGGGTATATACGATAACACAGGCTTCCTACTTGCTTTAAGGAGCGTGCAGACGAGGAAAATCGCTGCTTTGGTAAAAGTGTAAGACATTTGTTCCACCTTTAATGGCCCGCGCTACCCGTGGTTAAAAGCAGTCAGATACAAACGAGTGTCTCAGACTAAATATAGCTGCCAAGACGTGAACGTTTCTTGAAGGAGTCATGTGCTACGAGAGCTCACTTCTACACGCAGAATAAAAAGGCAAGTTTGATTACTTCGCCAATAGGCTGATCATTCCACTACAAAAAACACAAACAGCCCTAAAAAAAAAAATAATAATAATAATAATAATAATAATAATAATAATAATAATAATAATAATCTACGAGGATCATGAGTAGTAGTTTACTCAGCCTGCCCACAAGCAAACACGCCAACGTTTTGACAAATAATTGCACTGGCAGTCTGTGCCGTGTTCCTGCTGCATACATCTCACCCCTATCATTTTTGGGGTAAGATTTCAAGGGATACAATAGCCACCGTACTTCTTAACTACCCCAGTCCTTATTTATCATCTTTCCAAGCGTGCAAAGGTGTCTCAGTACTCATACAGCAGCACACACTGCTGCTGGCCTCTTCTGAAGGGTGGCTAGCCACACGTTTTTACACTGGGAGAAAAGGACCAGTATTTCTGAAATTTAAGAAAGTTTTAGACCCCAGCTTGGAAAGCACGCCAGTTTTAGAAAAATGCACATAAATAAATCTAAGCCTAAGTGGTTTCCATGCTATGTTCAATCGGCATTACTCATCGGGCTTTGACATATTCCCTATCAGCACCCTATAAAACAACGCACACTATTTACAGACATTCACAGCAATTACCAGAAAACCTGGGCAAGAACGAGGAGTTACAGCTTCAATACCCAAACATTAAAACTGGAACAACCCGAGTGGCATACGGATATTTAAAAAAAGGAGTTCAGCTTCTAACATGGGCTTGCCAGCACGAGACAGAAGCCGGCGGATCCCAGGCTTCGTTAGCTCACGCTGCAGACCCGGACAATTAGCCAGGCTGCAGGCAGCACGCAGGGGCCAGAGGAAGCACTAAAAAGCAGCGCTGAGACATGCTTGCACCGACGCGTGGCAGGCACCTGTCTGTGCTTGACCTGCCAGGAACACGGATTCGCCACCAGGACGAGCCTTAAACACGCAGCAGGTACAGGAACAGGAGGGACACCCATCGCCGGGAGCGCTCCCGACGCGCTTGGGGTCCCTCCGTCGCGGAGATGTTGTTCCTGAGATGTTATCGGGGCAGGAATGCACAGGAGGCACGCAGGGCTCTCTCCATCCAGCAGGCAAACACCGCCAGTAAGTCTCAACGCGGCACTTCACAGCCTCCAGCAGGTACTTTGAGACGGGGTCAGTCGTTCCGAAATTCAGCAGGTTTTAGTGCTAAGTATGGGTTAGGGGTGTTGCAAACCATCCGCAGGCCAGAACATTCATCTCTTTTATCTCTGTTTAATCTAGAACACCTTCCTGCTGAAGTCAATCCAGCAGCAGGCTCTTGCCACCCTCCCCAGCCGAGAGCCTTGCCCACTCTTACCCTTCCTCGTACCAGCACCAGGGCGTGAAGCTGGGCGGTCAGACGGGCTCACGAATTGGCTTTTTTTGTTTTAAGCCGTCACACAGTTGCTGGTGTCAGTCAGAAGGGAGCTGGCAGCCAGACCACGTTAAAACGAGCAGAGTTGTATGTGCTTGTGAGCGGTCCACGTCGGGACGTCCACCAGGCGTTCCCCGAGATCTCCCTCCACTGCCCCTTCTCCAACCAACACCTTATAATCAAACCCGCCACGACACCACACACAACCCTCTTCCTAAAAAAAAGGAATATTAGGGAGAATCCTCATTGAAGAGCCTCCTCACAGCAAAACAGAAGGGCTGATATTCAGCTCTCCATCAATTTGGAGGCAGAATGCCTTCAGTTTCCTGAGCTTGCTTTTCCAAAGCATCTTCTCAAGGATCGGGCTGAGGGCCCACAGCTGCAGCCTCTTACCCTTTAAGCAAAGGGTAAAAGCAAAGTTTTTGCTTTTTTTTTTTTTTTTTTTTTAAAGTTAGAGGTACACGAGCTTAGACATTCTCACACCGGCTGCGACTTTTCTGCTTCCCCAAACACTGTGATAGAGTCAGACGCAAATGTGAAGCACTGAGCGCGTAAGGCATATGGTTTTTAAATATAGTCCCTGAAACTCTCCACTACGGACCTGTGGCATTTGAAGTTTTAACACTGTACTATCGAAAGAGAGATAAGAAATCAAGCAAGAAACAAACCCCATTTTGTGAAGGACGCTGGCTTACAACTCACCTTACTCAGCTAAGTGTAGCAAGACTGGTAGTGACCTCTGATTTTAAGACTATTTTAGCCAAACACTCCGTTTTAGCTATTCGAGTTAGAAGCAGGCTCGAAAAGCCACCCAGCCTAATTTACTTAACCATCTCCAGAAGCAACCTTAGCTAATGGGATTGGTTTCTCCAGAAAGAAAAGATATTTAAAAACAAACAAATTACAAGCCTGGCGGGGCCGCACGCGATTTGTGTTCAGATCCGAACACAACGATTACAACTTGCTGAAAACAACCGAGGTGATTTGTAAACACTCGCCGAGCCCTGAAGTGGAGAGGGCGTTAAATCATGGCAACAAAGGCGAGAAAGAAGAAGGCAGGTACCCGGAATGCTGAAGGTACTCTTACCACAATAAAAGCATGCAACAACGGCTCCGTTGACACAGCAATAAACCGCGTTGTGTCTTGGATAATATCCTGAAACGCGGGGCAGCCCGTGGAGCCGCGAGGAGCTCAGACACCACCAGCTCACGGCATGGATGTGGTGACATTTTGTGCGAAGTTCTGGATGCCACCAAAGAATCACGCTCGGGGCTGCTTGTGGCACATGAAGACACACCGACAGCACCCGGGGCAGCACGACGAAGCTGTGCCAAGCCCCGAAATCAGACACCGGCCCGGCTCAGCCTCGGTGGATATTTGCCACCTGCCTCCAGCCGCTGTCACGTCCCGGGGCAGAAATGCCTCCCGAAACGCCAAGGGGCTTGTGGAGAGCCTCGGAGCCAACTTCTTAGAAGGGGACGGGCAGGAGGGGCTCGCTGGTGTGGAGGAGAGGAGGTTGTTGGGGTCTTGGGGGCAGGCAGAGGGGCGAGGGAGGACGGGGGGACACCAGGGGCTGTGAGGGGAGCGTTGTGAGGGGACATTGGGGGCTGTGAGAGGAGCGTTGTGAGGGGGCTCTGGGGATTGTGAGGAGACACCAGGGGCTGTGAGGGACTCTGGGGACTGTTGTGAGGGGACACTGGGGGTTGTGAGGGGAGTCTGTGGACTGTGAGGGGTCCCCCATGAGGGGATCCCGGGCCGGGCAAGGACACGGAGCCTCCCAGCGGCGGCCCCCGAGGCCTGCGGGCAGGGCTGGGTGCAGGAACCCCTTCGAGGACCGAAGGAAGGGAGCAGGGAGAGCCGAGCCGAGCCTGGCCGGGCCAGCGGGGAGCGGCCGTGAGGAGGGCGGGGAGCGGCCGCAGGGGGCTCCCCTCACCCCCCGGGGGCCTCCCCTTTCCCCTCGCCCCGCTCCGCCGGGCGGAGGCGCCCAGGCCGCCCTTACCTCGGAGTCCTCTTTGGCCTGCGGCAGCGCGGGGAAGGCCGGCTTGGCGAGCTCCATGGCCGGCCGGGCTCTCTCCGGGCGGGGCCGGGGCCGGGCGGCTATTTGGGCAGCGGGCCGGCGGGGGGGAGGCTCGGCGGTGGCAGCGGGGGGCGGCGGCGCGCTCAGCCGCTCTCGCCCGGCCGCCATGCTGCTGCTGCTGCTGCTGCTGCTGCTACCGCCTCTTCCCTCCTCCTCCTCCTCTTCTCCTCCTCCTCCTCTTCTTCTTCTCCGCCTCCTCCTTCCCGCCTCCGTCCCGCCCCGCCACAACGGCCGCCCGCTCCCCTCAGGGCTCCCCCTCACGCCCGCCGAAGTTTCCCCGTTGCCGACCCTCGCCGCTTCCATTTTGAGGAGAAATCCCCCTCCTTGGTGGGTTTGGGCTCGCTGGCTGGTAGAAAAGCCAAAAAGCTGGGGTACGGCTTCGTGCCAGCCCCCGCCACCCTGCCAACAACACCCCTCCTCTCAAGGCGCTGGTGGCAGCCAGGAAAAAGGCAGAGCCCCACAGTGTGCCCACCTCGTCCCCAGGCACACACACACAGCTTGGCATGTAGACAAAAGGCATTTTTTTACCCCATCCAGGGATGGTCCTGGCCCAGGAGCTCAGCCCCGCTGGGCCCCCTCACCCTAAATTATCCTACTGTTTCACTCGCTGGCTCATCTCCCCCTTGAGAAACCTGCGACAATCGTGTTTGAGCAACAGCTCTGCAATTTCCTTTTAGCGAGAGATCAAAAATGAACCAGTGAAGGGCAGCACAGCAAGAGAAGCGTGCTTCATGGCCCTGGCCGGCACCTAGAATAGGAACAAGGAGGGATACTTGGGACATTGCCACTCAAGCTTCAAAAATACAACCCTTTTCAGTACTTCACAAAACTGTTCTGTCATCTTTTACCCTTCTCCAAGGTAATGGAAGAAGCTCAGCTCAATTTTTACATCATCACAGTGCTCAGAGATTGACTTTCATTGAACGTTGACTGTTCCGAGCACACCACCCAGGTGTAGCACCCAGACCCAGCAGCTCCGTCTGGGCTGCACTCAAATGCGTGGTATGGAAAACTAAAATTGGAATTTGCATCTTATACTCCTGACATAATCACGTTAGGAAGTTTTCATACCAACCAGAGTCCCTAACAGCCATTAGCTGTAAATGTGAAAATAGGGCCTGTCCCACTGCAGCTGTTCTCTGCCTTCCCCTGTCTCTGTTTTGTCTCATAGTGATAGGGAATGAAATACAATGCTGGTTGTCAAAACTGCCAGAGAGATGCTGCTCAGTGGTGCCTTTCCCAGTGAGTCTAGAGTTAATTTAATGTACTTGTCTGACAGCTGAGCATGCCCAAAGTAATCCAATTAGAATAGTGAGAAGTAGCCAGAAGTCCAGTCTAGTACACTGGTGTTCCAGTCTAACACTTCAGTAAGTTCCACTGCACAGTAAGTCCATCTCCACACACACCCTCTCAGTGGAACCGATTAGAAAACAGAAATAATACATAGTGACAGAAGGCTTTAAGAAGAAAAAAAACAGGTTAGCCACCACGTTTTTATTTCTGTTTGAATGATTACTCAAACAGCTGCAGCAGAAAGTTCCCAGGGAGCACAAAGCCAAGCCCACAGAAGGCCAAATTCCAGCCTTGTAAGATGCATAGCAAAGCATGTTGAGAGCTCCAGGAGCAGTAGATATGCCACTTCACATGTGTAAAGCAGCACAGGTTCCAAACATATCAGAAAGTTCCTGACTGGATGAAGTAACTGAAAGTGGAACTTGGAGAGGAAATCCAGCTCAGATTCTCCACTTCCACTTAGATATTTTGTCAATAAACTGGTATTTAGCATTAGACTTACCCTAGCATAAGGAAAGCATAAGGAAAGACAGCAAACATTTTAAAGGACTTCTTCAGTTCTCATACTCCATGCAATAACTAAAGCTAGCTCAGCTAAATCCTCTTTCCTGACTTCAGCAGTGAAGGAGTAAACACCGATTTTCTCTCCTTTGTCCCCAGGGATAAAAAAAAGATGCCACATTTTGACATGTAAGGCACAGGACTCAAATAAATACAATCACTACACCAGAGAAAAGTTCCTCTCCAAATATTGAAGACACATGATTTAACTCTCTCCAAGAGAGTTACAGAGAAGGTACACTGGGGTAAGCCAATTTAAACAAGTTTTATTGTTTTATTCAACTGTTTGATGAAAGGAAATTTACCGATATAAAAAAAAAAAACAACCAAGAAATGAATTGACTTTCTTGAAGACTGCTAAGTCATCCAGGCACATTTATAAAGTCACACCATAATTGCTATGAGAACACATCTCCACGCGTTTTACTTAACCTGGGCTGTAATGAGTATTGTATTTCAGAATTGTACAGAAAACATTTCTGTAGCCAACTTGCAACTAGTGTTACCAAACTACTAGCTACATGTTATACAAACACCTTATGATAACAATCAAGAGGTACATTATTTCTCTTCTTAGACATTAACCCAGTATGTCCCCTGCAGTCAGTCATGAATCATATGGTTAACTTAAACAGGTTTGTAGTCGAGCTTGGACTCCAGCTTCTTAGAATCGGCCACTTTTCTAACAGCTTTCATGAAGTCCTCCTGAACTACAAAGTCATGATCAGCGCGGATCGCAAACATACCTGCAAAGAATAATTTAACAGCAAGGGTAAGTTGGTGCTCCTTTCAGTACAGAAATACAGTACGTGAAGTCTCACTTAAATTTAAGTGGAAAGGCTCCAAGCTACATTATCTGCACAGACTGTTACATGCAGCTTTTGTAAAGTTCGGAAGAGGATTAAACTACAACACAGCCACTGAAGCGATCAGCAAAACGTACAACTCACTTTAAACAACTTTGTGTTACTCAGCTTTCCAATGTAAACAAACCTGAAGTGTACAAGAAATTTATGAAGCGAAAAAAACATACTATTAACTCTCCCAACGTGCAGGTACTGAAAAACTTGGATGCTCTGCAAAAAGGAGAAAAAATGGGTACTACCAGTGTTTCTGGAACGCATCTCATTCTTATAACAACATGTGTCATGATGCTTGGCCAGTAAAAGTGGTTAAAACCAGACATGGCATGGCCTTTTTTCCCCTCTGTAGTTCAAGTTCCAAACAATGGAGAGAACTTTTATACCATGCATGTCACGGGATGGTGCCTACACCCACATAATTCTACGTGGATCCAGCCTGTATATGGCAGGGAATATTAGTGAGTATAATGCTGTATCACTGCACCGCTACTGCTCCTGACTGCCAGCAGGTCTGCACGCATTAGATGGACTGTCTGCATGTCTAGCTGGTTTGTTGGCAGACCCGGTAAGATACTTGTCCATAACCTTAGAGGGAAGATGTAAAGAATCAAGCTCATCGTGACTGTATAGGTCATAAGGAAACTTGGAAGAAAAGCTATTTTGTTCAAGTTATTCCACCAAGCTTCAGGGCATACCACCACGTGGCTGCTTACGCTTCACAGTCTAGACACATGGGACATGCTGTGAGGGAAGCAACTGCTTTGGCATGTTGCTACTGATGAGATGCTAGCATTCCCATTAAGTGCTGTCCACCCCTTAAGAAAGGGGTACAAAAAGTGAGCATCAGTGTGCAAGGACCATACTCCAGCTCCGTATTTCTAACCTCCTGATTTTAATCCACTCACGGAAGCACGTGAGAAACAGCTCAAATGTTTAGCATGAAACAAGCCCATCAAAATTAAGAATGAAGAGAATACCTGCTTCGGTACAGACGTTTCTCAAGTCTGCTCCATTAAAGCCATCGGAAAGCTTCACAATTGCTTCATAATCTGTTCACAAAACACAAGTGCCAATTAGAAATAAATTCACATTTCCCCTTATGGATACCACTGAAACACACGCCCAGCTAACAAAGGAACACTTTACTTTGATTTCAGTGCAAATAGATAGCTGACTACCAGACTGATAAATTTAATCAGCTGAACTAATCAGCTGTATTCTCCCTTTCATTAACAAGGAAAGGTACCTCAGCCAAAAGCTCATATTATGTAGTTAAATCCCAAAGTTACTAATTTGAGGTTACAAGCATTGACATAAAACGCAAGAAAACACATATCAAGGAAACGTTATCATCATTTAAATGATGTAAAAAGCGAAACAAAACCAGAAAACTTAAATGGAAGTGATCATCTCAGTCCTTGTCTTATTATAACTGCATCTCCAGAAGGCATTAAACGCCTTGACATAGGAAGCCTGCTTATAGTTTCTGTAATGAGTTTCTAAAACAGACTGTTGAGCTTTCAGTGCTGCTCATTAAAAAAAAGCCATTTTGCAAGGCTTCACATTAAAAAGTCAGGACTTCTCTGCAGAACTTTTTGAAACAGTTTACCTAATGGATGAAACTCAAAACATTTGAACTGAAAGCTTTTATCTTAGAATCCAGAAAGACCTAGAGACTAGAAATTCTTTATTTGCTAATTGTAGCACACTGTCCTATAAACAAGGAAACCGGAAAGTAGGGGGGGAGGATTGAAAGGGGACTAAAGCCATATCAAAAGCTGCAAAGTTTGGTAAGTTTAGTATAGTCTTCAGTAGGCACCAGTACTAGAGCAGGAGAACCTCATGCTGGAACCTGGGGCAGGTCATTATCTTAGGATTTTAATGCAGCTCACACCCCATTTGGGACTTCCTTCCAGGATATCACATTTGGAAGTTTAGCCAGCATCCTACATCTCACTTTGCTACATGATATAAAGGAAAGCTCCTACCCTGCTTCCATTCCAGTGCCCAAAGATGCAGAGAAAGAACGAAGTACGTTACCTCAGGTTCATGATTTGCCTTGGAGCATCTTCTGTATCTTCAGCTACAGTCTGATGCACGTTTAAACCAACACTGCTGCTAAGAAAGGCAATCCTCATCCCTCTCACCCTCCCCCAGCTCATTCCTGCTCCTGAGCCACCCTCTCTATTGAGCTGCAGCTGTTTGTGCAGCCAGATGGTGAACGAGATCAGTTCCACTATCCAGATCATGCTGCCTGGCTGCCTGAATAGCTCATGTCAGCAAAAAGGCGGGGGCGGAGTGGGGGGCAGCACAGGGCTGGGAACAGGCAGGCAGGGTCTGCAGAGCCGTACCGAAATAAAAGGCAGCCAACATTGTTTTCAAGTCAAACCACAATTACAGCCTTCTCAAGGAAGGCTCTGCAGCTTTTACTGTGAGAATAAGACTTTGGTTATTAGAGTAACACTGTGTATAAACAAACCTTCCCTGTTTTATCTGACAGGGATTTCTCCCCTCTGGAGAAGTCTCTCTACAACAATAACCAGCAAAGACAAGCTTGGTTTCAGATAACAAGGTTTTCGTTATGCCATCTCCATACTCCGAGGTTAAGTTGCACTATGACTCTTAGAAGTTCTTTTGTTCTCAGACTCCTGCAGTAGGACTTTTTTTTTGGCTAAAGGAAATGCTGTTTGCTTGCATTAAGCAATATAAAAAAGAAACTAACTGATGAGGATCATGCCCATTTGCTGGTTTACAGCTGCACTCTAAGGCTCATTTTCAACACATGCACTTATCTTTTGCAAAGGGAGGCTTAGCACAACTCAATCAGTTGTTTTTTTTTTTAAAAAAAAAAAAGTAGGATTCTGAGAGGGGAAAGTTTTGTTGCTGTTGTAAGGATAGGAACCCCTAGTGCCTCAGAGTTGGTCTAACAACCCTCCTCACACTTCTAAAAACCAAAGTAGAAAACCCAGGCAGTTTTCTACTTACCTATTTCACCGTGTTTAGTGATAGGACCTGCGTGAATCTTCAGAATATCTAATCTGGCTTGTTCATTTGGTAGATCGATATCTGGAAGGAATTACAGCTTTAATGAAAGCAGCACACTTCACACAGATGACATCCTCCTTCCAGCCACTGTGCTGAAGTAACTCACGGATCTTTCTATCCAGCCTTCCAGGCCGCAGAAGCGCAGGATCCAGCGTGTCTGGTCTATTAGTAGCCATGATCATTTTAACTCTGTGCAGAGTGTCAAATCCATCCATCTGATTCAACAGCTAGAAGAAAGAGAAGTTTGGTTTTAGAACACCCTAGGGGGTTTTGGCTTATTTACTGCACTTAATTCCTGCATATGTACTTCCACCAAGTTAATAAACATGGTAAAAATAAATTAGGAAAAATGCTACAAGCTTTCTAAAAGGTCACAGCTCCCTGCATATTCTATAAGCAAGAAAAGAAAGCTTAAGAGCCACTGAAAATGCTTCATTCAGAGAAAAAGATATCGAACAAAGCGGAGCTGAAATGTGAAAGACTTGGCTAAAACAATACGGCAATGAAAACAGTGCAAGTACTAAAGGACCCAGTGGCTGGCTGACACATTCTGAGTGCAATACACTAAGTCCAGGACATTCAAATTAGACTTGGAGAACAGCCTCTAGAATACTAATACACATATGAAGACATTTCATTGTGAAGATCCAAAGTACTTGTTCTTCAATCACAATGATTTAATTCTTTATGTGAGGCAGACACATTCTTTTGAACTGGACAAACTGTTTGCATACACAGACCAATGAAGTCTCTCACTAGCTTTAGAATTCTTAATTGTCACCAGTGTTTTAAAAATTCTCTCCACACAGCCAGATTCACCACAACATTTAGTACAGAAACAAAGAAATAACGGTCCTAGTTTCAAGAATCAAACTGTACAAGTTCAAAGATTTTGTGAACTAAGTGTCTTTGGGAATAAGAGACAAGCTCTCCTTTCCCTCTTTAAGAGGAGGCCCTCGAAACAAAGAAATGCAGTACGCACAATCATATTGAAGTAAGAAGAAAAAATACTCCCAAACTATTTTAGCAATTTTAAAAGCAATTTTTCTTTCAATTAGTCTCCAAGTTGGATTCAGTCGAGTTAGGAGGATATGCAGCTACCTTTTAGAAAAGCAGCATCTAGACCAATTTAGCTTAAGATATTAACTCACAAGAAGTTCCACCAAGCCAGATCCCAATGTAACAATTCACACTTGTGTTATAACTCCCTCTTGAATAGGACCATGCAGTGTGCAGTCAGAGTTCAGGCACTCACCTCCATCAGAGTCCTCTGAATTTCTCTGTCAGCTGAGGTGCCTTCAGAAAAACGGCGGCCACCTGCAGAATACCAAACTCAGTTACAATACGTCACCTCTGCCGCCACATAATGCTATGTCTGAAGACAATCAGGTACCCCTTCTAACGGGGGGGAGAGGAACGGAGGGATGAGTTGCTTAAACACACACATTTTAAAATGCAGTTTCATATTGCTGGAAAAATCTAAGCCACGTATGAATTATTATGGTTCCCAGCTAGCTGTCATAGCTCCAGCAAGAAGGAAGTTGAACCACGTTGCTCTGTTTCCTCTCAAAACACAGCATGTAAATATCTTTGTTCAGAAGATAGACGGTAGCTCTGTAGCTGCTTTGTGCTAAAAAGAGCCTCCAGCCATCCTCCAGACCACGAGCCTTACCAATAGCGTCTATCTCATCCATGAAGATGATGCATGGCTGATGATCTCTGGCGTAGTTGAACATCTCTCTGATCAGCCGAGCACTTTCACCAATGTACTTATCCACTATTGAACTTGACACCACCTTTTGAAAGGCATAAGAAACACGAGTGAAGAGGTTGGAGAGCAAATGTTAAGCACATGTGCGTGCAGAATTAAGGTTAAACTACCTTTAGGAAGTTGCAGTCAAGCTGGCTAGCAACAGCTCTGGCCAAAAGTGTTTTCCCTGTACCTGCACAGACAAGAGGATAAAAAATGTTTAACTAGTAACCCAACATTACGTTAGCAACTTTAAAACAAACAAAAAAAGGCTATTGCAACCAAGCATGACCACTAAGTTTTCGTTTCCCTTTGATTCCAGGAGAATTTCAGTTCTTATCTGTCTGAAAGGTCTGTCAGGGGCTTGGTGTGGGACGGGGGGAGCTGCACTGCCACCCTTTTATACTCTGAAATCCACTGAATCCACTCTGTTCCTTTTCTACTCTGAAATCCACTGAAAGGACACAGCATCTCAGTGCTCTGCCCGCCCTCTGAATTTTCTCCTGATGTGCTCCCGCCTACAGAAGCAGCATATGGGGGGCACTGCATCGCTAATTACCCGAGTGGTTAATGAGTCTGAACATCACCCTTAAGCCTCACCCCACCTCAGCGAGTGGGAGCCACAGGAGCTAAGAGATATCAACACTGAATCGCTCACCAGGGGGGCCATAGAGCAGGCAGCCTTTTGGAGGTATGATACCCACACGCTGGAACAGTTCTGGGTTTGTAAGTGGCAATTCTATTACCTGTGAAGAGAGAAAAACAGTGACTTTGGTTCAGGTTTAAAATAGATCAGTGATCTCAGGAAGCTAACGGAACATTTGCCAGCCTGTTTTCTAGATAGCTGTATTCTTAGCTATCTGTGCAGCATATTTTTGGATGAGAAACAGATGAGTAAGAAAGCACCTGATTGATCTAAGCGATCAATCCACAGTCCTACCCTTGTTTCTCTTGATGCTCATTCAAACCATGTTTTCCCACGGTTATAATACAACTACCCAAAGCAATTTTAGCAGTCTCTGTGCAGAATTAGTCTGGTTTGTTGGCTGTCAAACCTAACTACGCCCTCTCACTTGACTTTATAGTGCTCCCTTAGCTTAAAGGGTCTTGCATCTTTCAAACCCTCTTCTTTAGAAGATTTTCTTCATTTTGATTTCAATCCCAGCTCCTGTAACAGCAGAGATGAGTTATAACCAGCTTGAGAATTGGGATGCGGTGTTTAGAATAATCCTTCTCTGCTACTGTAAGGTGTGTGCACAGCACACAAACAATCTCTGTTATAGTCAGATGGCTCACAGCAGCATGAGTGAGTCTTCAAACACCCACATTCCTGGGCAGGCTTGCTCAGCCTGCGGCACTGATGCCCAAACTAACAGAATTACTTCACTGTCAGTGCACCAGCATCCTGGATCACATTGCTGTTTGCTATAAACACAATTGCAAAGCTGAAAAACATTTAAAAAGAACTTCACAAGTTATCTTCTAGCATAGAAAAAGTTACTGAAACACACAAAGCACTCATCTGACAGGATCCTCTAACAGCCTCTCTCATGGTAGTTTAGGATAAACATCAATAAAACATTTAAACACTGAAAACTTCACTCAGAACACATCCCACTACTTGGTAAGCATTTTGAGAGAGCAGATACCTCTCGCAGCTCTCTGATTTGTTCTGACAACCCTCCAATCTCAGAGTACGAAACATCCCCTGGGTCTTCATGAGACATATTATACACCAGTGGATCCACTTCCCTTGGCAAGTATCTGGAATAAAAAAAAAAAAAAAAAAGAGTATGCATATTTAATTGTGCAGATGTGTATACAGTTATTGCAATAATTCCTAGAGCAAGTATGAAAGTTATTTATTCTCCTTTCACCTTAAAAGGAAACATCTGTTAAAAAACAAATGTAGCAAAATTTTAAAAGCCTTACAGAAAACTGAAACAAAAGCTCAAAAAGATGCTGAAATGGCTGAGTTGTAAAGGAAATTATTTTTTAAATGAGCAGCCAACTGCTTTTTAAGCTAGTTGACAGATACTTGGCTTTCCACAAAAAAAAGTCCTTACTTAAGCGTCATTTTACAGAAAATATTTACAAAATATAACTGATTATTCAAACTTTGGTGTAACCTATTCAGATCAGTGTTCTTCCCCCTTTCTATGGTAAGCAGAACAGCAGCTGGAGAGCAGACACCTACCTCATAATAGTCAGAGTGGTCATATCCAGAGCAACTCTTGTCCCGGGCTTCAGCTTACTTTTGTCAAGCTAGTGACAAAGAAGATATTTCTGTTAGAACCACGTTCCAAAACAACATTTGGTTTTAGCCAAGATGTTTATTGTAACTTGTGGGCTTTGCTCAGTCACACGCGAGAAGAAACAAGGCTGCTAAGCTACATGCCAAGCAGCTACTCTAGTAAACACTGCCTGTCCCTCACCACCATTTTTGGGAATGCTTAAACTGGGAAAAAGCTGGCCATGGGAACGCAAAGTGAGCCAAGAGCTGGTATAGACCAACAAACCTGGAGGTTTCCACATTCAGACGACAGAAAAGCTAGAAGAGGAACTATTTTTTAATGCTGAAAGAGATCTTGAACAGCAGGTCATTAACTCACTTCTGCTACTTTTGGAAATAGTTTTCTAGACCATAATTCATATATGCACTTTGGTTTTTAGCTACCGTCAGTGTGACAGGAGCAGTGAGAGATCTAGCCCTCCCCTCTGCTCAGCATGGGATGGAACCAGCTGCTTCAGAACAAGCAAGCAATCCTTTACAGACCCAAGGAGCAGCCTGCCCCTTGGAGCCTGAACTTGCCACCAGTCCAGTCAACGGTTCTCTCATTTCTGGCCTGTCAGAAAGGGTGCATAGAAGTTCCTGACCTAGTTCCTTCCAGCCTTTCATTGTTTGTTAATTTCACATATCCCGTTATCTCTCATCTTCAAAGTCAGCTGTTCCAGTTGTTTTGTTTTTTCTGCTGTCGTTTACCTCAGATGCCCTACTCATCTGCCTCAGAAGTTTGTCTGCCTACTCCACTCCTACAAGATTTTTAAAAATTCTTTTTTAAAAAAGAAAGTTTGAGATTTACAGTCCTATTCCAGGACTCCGTGCTACCTGCTGGCAATTAGTTTTATATTTAAAACCAGTAATTTTTGTTTCTCACCTTGCTTTTAAGAAACCTGGTCTAGGACTGCAGTTGCACATCTCATACAATAGGGACTTGAACAACAACAATCATAAAAAATTATCATGTCAGTAATTTTTTTTTTTAAAAGGTACTCAATCTACATTTGATGAATATAAAACTTATTTTTTCTGAGCTTTACTAACGTGGCATCTGAACACATTTCTACAGATTTCTACAACTGTTTGCAAGCAGCCCCTGAAGCTTTCCATCTCCCCCACTAGGAGATTTATAAGGGCCCTTGCCAGCACAGGTTATTTAGTCTCTAGCAGGGTTTAGGATCAAGCTGTCACTCCTCTGTTACTCGAGTCACTGATGAGACCCACTTTCCAGCTGCCTAACCTTAAGAAACATGTAGAAGCTGGTGTTTCTATCAGATTCAACACTGCTCAACAGATTTAAGTTATTCTGCGTTGACAAGACAAAGAAAAACCAATTGACCTTGAATTCCTTGGGAAGTGTGCTTTAGATAGGGAAGTAATTTTGTTTTAATTGAAGCTCTATGGATCCCCTTTCTCAGCACAGCCACAAGGACCTGGATCAAAAGCCAGCTCTTGTAGGCTGCAAAACACTGTGCAAAGTTATTTGCCTTGATATTTCGGCATTTTGAAACAATCATGGATGGTTTTTTTTAGGCTTCTTCCTGTCAAATCTAGGATCTTTTAGGATCAAAGAGTGGTTTTTGTTCCAGAATAAACTCCAGAGTACATCCTGCAAGGCCAGACCCATCCAAGAACAATTTATTCCTTAGCATTTATCTTTGTTCTGAACATCAAGACTAACTTGACAAGCCTATCATGTGTTGCAGAGAGATATTTCTCTATTCCTGTGAAAGAAAATAGTGAGTTTGTACCATAACATATTGACAGGGTTGAAGCTTACAAGTATGCAATTAAAGAGCATTTCAATACTAGCAATTACCGCCGATGTTTTATGCAAGCAGAACCATACCACAGCCATATTCTTGAGGAAAGTCATAGATAAATGGATTTATACTACATCAACTGACACTCCCATTTCCCAAATAGTTTGTTTCTAGAAGGAGAAAACACCCACTGTTACTGAAAAAAATACAATACAATCTATCGACAGTCAACACAATGAGAAAATGCTTCCTGCAGGAATTTTGTTCATTGCCTGCTGCTAAGTTTTGTTAACTGGGGGCCTTCTCCCGAAATTCCTGACAGCTAGACCCCCGCCAGCAACAACAACCTTTTCAAGTTCTCCCAAGTATAACAATCTCCCCAGCCTGCCACTTCCTGGTTGCCTCAACCTCTCTCCCAGCTACCACAACTCCATCACAGATGAATCATCAAAATAGAGTTGGGTTAAATTGCACATTAGAGTTCTAGTACGCTGTACTTCAAATTAACTTCCAGGTACAAAGCTTAAATTAATTCAGAGAACCAGGGTACTGCAAAGAATTTGCAGACACATTTTCTTTCTTTCAGCAGAAACAGTGCAGAGTTGAAAATTCCATAATGAAGATCAGTTTCTCTGCAGAAATACAAGCCAACTGTAGCACCAATACTACATTGGCATACCTTTTACTGAAAAAAACCCCTCTTTTTCATTATTTATATAATATGCCAGAACATGCTATACTAAATCGTGAGGTTTTAAAGTTGCAATTGCAGTTACCTTCACTAAATAAATCACTTTGAGATGAACTGAGAGGTCACAGCTGTTAAAGGAAACCACACTTATCTGTGCAGTAAGACAGCTAAATAAAACGCTGCTGCCTTCTCAGGATACACGATCCTATTCGGAAAGCAGATTTCCTTCATAGATAGGAGCAAAGACGAATATGCCAGTGAGGGATGAGTCTAGCTGAATCCAATCAGAGATTCCCTTCTGCCCACAATGGCTCTGCAGTTGCCGAATGCTTTCACTAAGAGCTGTGGCTCCTAAGCAATAGATAGCTTTGGTAAGGAATTGTTGATCCACAGGGTTTTAATTACTGGAAGTGGGTCGCATCCAATGCTCAATTAACCAACCAGCAGTTCTTAAGCCATGTCTGCGATGTATCACTTATATTTTTGCACAGAAATAGAAAATAGAGTACCTCTAAACTGGTTCTTGCTGACTGTATAAAATGGATTATTTTGTAAGCATGGTTCCGTATTAAGTTGGGCAGCTTTTATAGAATTTTATGTAGCTAAAAAAGGGGTTGTCCTGCAAACTAGAAGCAGAGGCTTTTTTTTTTTTAAGTCACTAAATAAAAATAAAAACCCCTGATAACGTGTTCAGAACAGAGGTCTTGCCTATAATTATTTATGGAAGTAGACTGCAAAAGCATTAGAAAAAGATAGCTAAATATATAGTTATGCCACATTAGATCTAAACCTTAGCATAACAGCAATGGTCCCACACAGTGTTTACAGCGTGGCAAGAGAGACCTCACACAGTTTGATGGCATGATGATTAATTTTCAGAGTTCAAGTTCAGACAGAAAGACACAGCTTCACACCAATGAAAAGGATAAACACATGCAAGGTTCCAGGAATGTTTTGGACTGCTTTGTCTCTACAACGAAATTAGTCTACCACAAGCTAGGAAAGGAGAAAACAAACAGATCCCTTTATAAAGTAGCCATATACAGCTTAAAAAAACCACTTAATCCCATTAAGAACATGGTTGATCCAAAGCAATGCTAATATTCAAGACCAAAACAAACACTTAAAGTATATTCACATAAATCAACTACCTGACGGCGACAGCCAACCACATATCTTGGGCCATTCGTAGCCTTCACAATGACTAGAGAGAGAAGGTGAAAGAAAAAGTCAAATTTACTTGATGCACTGCTCTTAATTATGCCTCTGAACTATCTGACGTATTATATTTTTCTGCTAATGCTCACATCCCTGACACACTTATTTTTTATTCCACCAAATCCTTAGACCAGTTTTTAACTGCAAAAGATTATTTTCAGGATTTCAAAGCCTGAAACAGTCCAGCATACTTACATTTCTCTTCCGTTAGCTGTTTAAGCACCTCACCAACAATCTACAAAAGAATAAATCCAGTATTAGCCCACAGATAAATTAGCCTTGCCAAATGATATTTGGCATGTTGCAGAACACAGAAGATAACTGCTGACTTGGAAATTAAATTCTCTATCCTGCTTCAAGAAAATTTCTTAAAAACATCTCTGTTAAACAGGATAAACACAGAGAACTTCTCTAACCCATGTGCTTGATGTGTCTGTATGTATTAAGGCTTCTTTTGCCGTTAGCTGTGCTATTTCCACCTGCCTTTTCTTCACCCCAGAAGTGGATTTGACAACTGCTACTTCTGGACAACTTCCCCATCAACCACCCCCACAGGCTGCTCTAACCCCATTCCTCCCACATACCTGCCCGACGCTCTGCAATGCCTTAAGATCATTTTCTGACTTCTCATATTGCTTGGTGAGCTCCTTCAGCTGCTCCCTCACTAGAAAAGGAAAGAAACACCAGATTTGGGTAACTTTTAATCCGTAAGGAACACGGCACCAGGCCCTCCCACAGCAGGAGGGCAGCAGGCAGGACCTCCGCACACCCAGCAACTCATCCCGCCACGAGCACAGGAGCCCCTGCCCAACACAGCAGAGCGTGGCAGCATTAAAAAAAACAGAATTAATTTTTGGGGGGCTCCAAAACCCCAAAACGGCACTTAAAACGTGGATTCTAACAGCAGCCGGGCTCTGAGGAGAACCGGGAAGGCGCCACCCCCCCGTGCCATGCCCTGCCGAGGCCCCAGCTCAGCGCTGCGCTGCGTTCCGTGCCCCTCTCCCCACGAGCAGCACCCGGAGGAGCCCCGTGAGGTGCCGGGGGCTGGGCCGTGAGGCGGCGGCCGGGCCCGGTGCCTCAGCGCGAGGCCGGAGCAGGCCCGTGACGAAGCGCGGCGGCGGCGGCGGCGCCTGAGGGGCCGGGAATCTCCTCACGGGTGCCCTCCCCAACGGCTGCCGGTGCTGCGGGGGGCGTGCACTCACGCTCCTTGAGGCGGCCGTCGATCTCCTTGTGCTCCAGCAGCTTCTTGCGGTAGTCCTGCAGCGCCTTGTCCCGCGGGTCCGCCATGATGAGCAGCCGCCGCTCATAGGGAATGCCGGGAAGGGCCATGGCGCCGGGGGGCGGGGCCTCGGGCACGCCCCCTTCGCGGACAGGACACGCCCCCTTTTTGTGCTAGGGCACGCCCCCTTTTCGTGTTGGCCACGCCCCTTATCGGTCCCGGCGCCCTCTGGCGGCGCGGAGGGGTGGGAGGGTGCGCGGCGCGCTGCACGCATGCGCAGAGCGGTGGGGGGGGAAGAGAGGGGGGAGGCGACGTGCGGGGCCTCACTGAGGCGGTGGAGGGCGGGGTGGGGGCTGTGGGCATGTGTACGTGTACACACGCGTGTATATGTCTATATATGCGTATATACGTGTCTTTATCTGCATATATGTGTATATACATGTGTATATGTGCGTATATACGTGTGTATATGTGTATATATACGGTTATATGTGTGTATATGTGCATATATACAATTATACGTGTGTATATGTGTATATATACGTTTATACGTGTGTATATGTGCATATATACGTGTATATGTGCCTATACATATATGTGTGTGCGTATGTGCATATATGTATATATGTGTACATATATATGTGTGCATATGTGTATATATGGGTATATACATGTATAGATGTGTATATGTGTATATAGGCACATATATACATGCATATATATGTACATAATATGTGTGTATGTGTATACTTGTGTGTATATCACAGAATCACACAATCATCTAGGTTGGAAGAGACCTCCAAAATCACCCAGTCCAACCTCTGACCTAACACTAACCAGTCCTCCACTAAACCATATCGCTAAGTTCAACATCTAAACGTCTTTTAAAGACCTCCAGGGATGGTGAATCCACCACTTCCCTGGGCAGCCCATTCCAATGCCTAACAACCCTTTCGGTAAAGAAGTTCTTCCTAACATCCAACCTGAACCTCCCCTGGCACAACTTTAGCCCATTCCCCCTCGTCCTGTCACTAGGCATATATAAGCGTATATATGTACATATGTGTGTATATATGTGCGTATACATGTATATGTGTGTTTATGGGGGGATCCTGGGTGGCTCCCACCGCCACAACACCTGCCTGAGCTCAGGGGTTGTTTGTAGGGGTGAGGAAGAGGATGCTGGCTGTGAGGGCTCTGTCCTGAGGCAGCACTGCGCCCTGGCCTCCTCAGGAGCCCCCTGGCAGCTCCTGCCTGCCATGACTGGCTGTGATCACCCATCACAGGTGGCTTCATCCTGTCTCTGGGCCCCTTGGGATCTTTGAAGGTGTTGAGGAAAAGATCACAGAACAGCTTGAGTTGGAAGAGACCTTAAAGACTGCCCTGTGTCAGCCCCCTGCCATAGGCAGGGATGCCTCCCCCTAGATGAGGTTGCCCAGGGCCCCATCGAACCTGGTCTTGAGCACCTCCAGGGATGGGGCATCCACAACCTCCTCTGGGCAACCCAGTGCCTCACCACCCTCTGAGTGCAGAATTTCCATCTAACCTCTCACCTAAATCTCTCTTCTTGTAGTTTAAAACCATTATGCCTTGTCTGGTCATTATCTGATTGAGCAAAAAGTCCCTTTCCATCTTTTTTTTTTTTTTATAAGCCCCTTTTAAGTACTGAAAAGCTACAATAAGGTCACCCCGGAGCCTTCTCTTCAGGCTGAACACCCCCAGCTCTCTCAACCTTTTTTCACAGCAGAGGTGCTTCAGCTTCTTGATCATTTTTGTGGCCTCCTCTTGACCTTCTCCAACACCCCACATCCTTCTTGTGCTGGGAACCCCAGACCTGGACGCAGTACTCCAGGTGGGGCCTCACAAGGTGCAAGGTTATTTCAGCAAGATGCTAGATTATTCACAGTTTAATTGTAAATCCAGTTAATGAGCGTGGACGTAATGCTGACTGGCGTAAGTTTATAGATTAAGGAGCAGCCAAGGCCTGTGGAAACAGGAGAACCCGGATGTGTTTTTTCCGCAGCTGAAACTGGGAAATGTTGTGAGGAAACTGGGCAAGAAAGGAAGCTGCTGTAGCTGTCACTTGGCCCCTGCCTTGCACGCCCTCACTTCCCCATGAAGGTGGAGAAGGCAGGGAAAAGGAGTCACCATTACGGGCACTTGGGGCACAGCCCTGCTCCGTGCCTCATGGAGAGCCCCAGGGCAGGACATCGAGGCCCTGGAACATGTCCAGAGAAGGGCTATGAAGCTGGAGAAGGGCATGGGACACAAGTCCTGTGAGGAGCAGCTGAGGGAACTGGGGGGGTTTGGGGTGGGGAAGAGGAGGCTCAGGGGAGACCTTATTGCAGCTGCCTGAATGGAAGGTGTGGGGAGCTGGGGGTCAGCCTCTTCTCGCAGATAACGAGTGATGGGACCAGAAGGAATGGCCTCAAGTTGTGCCAGGGGAGGTTCAGGCTGGAAACGAGGAGACATTTCTGCTCAAAAAGAGCAGCCAGGCGTTGGGACGGGTTGCCCAGGGAGGTGGTGGAGTCACCGTCCCTGGGGGTGTTCAAGGGAAGGTTGGACGTGGTGCTTTGAGACGTGGTTTAGGGGGTGACAGTGGTGGTAGGGGATGCTTGGAGGAGATTATCTTGAAGGTCTTTTCCAATTTTAGTGATTCTGTGACTGCTCAGGGACATGGGCACAACCCCAGCCCCATCCCGCCTGGTCTTGGGCACCGCCAGGCACCCCGCAACTCCTCCGGACAACCTGTATGAGTACCCCAACCCCTTTAACGTGAACAATTTCCTCCTTCCCCTCCTCAAACTGGGACATCTGATGTAAAACAAGGCGGCACCCGAGGACGGGCACGGCCCCCGAGGGCGGAGCGGGGCAGGGCCGCGGCTTCTTCAGCCCCCGCCGGCCGCGGCGGCGCCGTCGTGAGATGGCGGCGGGGGCCGGGCTGCTGCGGGCGCTGGGCCTCGCTGCCCTGCTGCTCCCCGCCGTGCCCCGAGGGCCTCCCGGCGGTGCTGAGCGCCGCTGCTTCTGCCAGGTGGGCCGGGACCCTCGGTTTAGGGGTGTCTGGGGTGTTGGGGGGCTGCTCCGTGTGGCCGCTGCTTTGTTGGGTTCCCCCCTTGGCAGCGCCTCAGGGAGGTGTCGGGGTATGGGGGCGCGTCTGTCTTGGCCACCCGGGTGGCTCCTGAGGGGTGTTTGGGGGTGTTGTGGTGCTGTGGTGGTTGGGAACCACCTCATCCTTTCTGCTGGGGGTCTGTGTTAACATCTCTCTGCTATATGGGCTGTGGGAGGTGTGCCCAGGGTTCAGCATCTGCTTGGGGTTCAGCTTCTCCCAGCATTAAATCTTGCTGATGTGCTGCTGCTCGGCCTGGTTTGCCTTCTGCTGATGTGTGGTAATGACAGAAATGTGTGTTCTCCACCATGAGACCACCCCAGGTGGCTTAACTTGGGGGTGCAGGTGTTGTGCAGGTGCCTCTTGACTTGATTTTGCTTGAGCACGCTTGCAAGATCGAGGAGCAAAAGTGGTACAGCGTGCTTCATTTTTGTTCTCCTTTAACAACCAGAGCTGTAAAGTTTGCTGTTGTAAAGTCTGCCCTTACTGTGTTCAAGTCCTAGCGCTTAAACATGAGTCAGAAGAGAAGAGTGGCAAAAGAAAACGTACAGTTGTGCACATTGGCTTTGTCTCCTGGGTGGCTCTTGACACCCCAATTTTCTATGGAAATGGGAGGTGAAATCTGATAGAGCACCGAGATACGTGCTTTTCGGTGCTTTATCTCTGTAGGGCTTTTGCTCGTGTGTTTCCTGTTAAACAGAGAGGCTTGTCTGGTAAGGATCGAAGTCTGAATCAGTGTGCAGTATGGCAGGAGAAGCCCTCACCACTGCAGGAGCTGGCACTGGTGTGTTAATGGCTCTCTGGCATTTTTTCCTTAGATAGGAAGAACTGGCATGATATTTCATACCCCACTGGTTTGTTGCAGCACCCTCCTTGTTTATGGAGTAGCACACACTTTGGTTTAAGTTCTCAATACAAGTGTTGACAATTTTTCCTGTTGCCTTTAGGAAGTGTGTTACATAGGGCGGAATGTCTCAGCCTTACTAACCACTTAACCTATTAAAAACACCTGAGGGCTGTCTTGTTTGTGTTTTTAAATAATTTTTTGATCACTTATGGCATATGGCTGGTGGATTTTATTTACCACCAAATAAAATACAGGGCAAACCTTAAATGATTCTACCTTTCTATGTTTGTATGCTTGAAGGCAAGGTCTGGTTTCATCCTCTGGTCCATCTCTTGCTGCCTTCTGGGCTGTCAGATTAAGAAATGTGATGGAAACCTTGATGAAGGTACGTAGAAGGGCTCTGACTTGTCTCTCAGCCCCTGTTGGGCACTTGGCAAGGGCTGCTTTTGAGTGTTCTTGCTCTAGCAGCATTTCAGGTGCTGGCAGAAGTGGATCATAATTCTGGAACAAGTGTTTCACTCTTCTATTGTGGAGTTTGGTGCTATTAAGAGCAATGCTCAAGTGTTTCTTTTTTTAAAAAAAAAAAAAGCTTTAGTTCTTCATTTACTCATGTTGCTAACCAGTCCTGAAACTCCTATTGCAAACGTCCAGCTGCTATTAGAAACACCAAAGTTTCACACCCTGTTCCTGCTTTCTGATCTATCTCATTAGCACCGATTAACTCTTCGCAGGAATTCCCTCAATCTTCAGCCAGCTTATCCCCCACCCAGCTCAACGTGTTCCCTGCTGCATCGATGCTTTAGTCAGCCGTGAATCAATTCTCTGTATTCCTGGTAATTATTGCTCATTCTTTGTTTACAGACTGACGAAGCCGTGCTAAGGCTGTGCTGCAGGTGCTTGGCAGACCGGGATTTTGATTGTGGGCTGGCAGAGTTTGTGGGCTGGCAGAGCTCAGGTTTCCTTTTGGGGTGTTTCTGTGGTCAGCAGGCTGTCATTGGGGGTGCGTGTGGGCATGGTGAGCTGCCTCCTCGTTACCTGAACAGATTTTCAAGCCACTCTTGCATTCTTGTCAAATTGGTGCTCACCCATGAGCCTTGGGGGCAGGAATTTGTACCTGGCACCCTTCTGATCCCTGTGGGGTGGCTCAGGAGGCAGAGAGCAGGACCTGCAGATCCTCAGTGGCCAACAGGGACTTGCAGGTGTCACTTGGTGGCTTCTGTGGTTTAACATCCTCCTGAGGTTCCCATGTGAGATCAGCTCCCTTCTTTTTTGGGTGGAAGATGTGGTGACAGCAAGGAAGCTCCTGCGGGGGCACCAGGGGGCTGGTTTGGCTTGGAAAAGGCAGCTGCTGGTGGAGTTATGGGTTAAAAGCAGCTCCTTTTCTCCCCCACCGTGGTGTTCCCTTCCTCTGTTCTAGCCACAAGTGGGAGATGCAAAAAAGATTTTTGCCCTCTTCCCTGCCCAACTGTGCAATAGGTGGTGGTGTACGGGTCAGGGAGAGGGCTTACAGCAAGTAAAGGAAGCCCTAAATCTGCAGCCCAGGAGCATTTTGGTGGCACTGAAGGAACCAGAAAGAGGCGAGGAGACCAAAGCCAGCGGCAGCAGCGTGCAGAGGGAGCAGACTGGCAGGATCCCAGGATGGAGGCGAAGGAAGACGAAGCCAAGGCCCAGCCCGAGGATTAAGCAGAGCCCACGTGCGGCTGTTTCTGTGCTGCGTTGCGGGCACATCAGTGGTGAGGGATCACAGAGGGCTGGCCAAATGCCTTCCTTGCTGCTTACTCAGCAGCCCGAGCCGTTGGTGTGCGCGTCTGTCCCGGCGGCTCCGTCACATCTCCTCCCTGGGGACAAACCCAGCCCTGCCCCTCGCCTCCTGCCAGGCTCCGCCGCCCCGTCTGGGTGGAGCAAAACCCCCCGTGGTGGGTTGGGCTGTGCCACCAGGCCTGGCCGAGCTTTCTTTTAGGAACTTGGGGTATAAAGCAGGAGGATCCCCCAGAAGATAGATGGAGATCTCCAAAGGTGACCCCCAGCCCCTCCCTGAGTGCGATGAGAGCGTTCACGGGGCTTCACCCCCAATTATAATGGGTTGGTGCTGGTCAGCAGACCTAGCAAAGTCAGCCCTGGTGCAATCAGGACGTGCCACCCCTTTCAGGCTCGGGTATCACCTCTTAGAGGTGATTACTGCCATCCCCTCGCAGTGCTGAATGCCTGACGTGGCCGCAGAGAGCGGCTGGAGACCCTGCAGACCTTTTTGGAGGCTTCTTTTAGGCCGGCTGAAGCTTGATCCAATCTGTAATCTGCCTTCCTCAAAGGCTGTCAGGCTTCCAGGAAACACAACGAGATGTGTGGCTTTTTTTTGTTTTGGTTGCTCGGCCGTCTTCGTTTTGAAACAGCTTCGAGTTGGGTAACTGGATTAGCAAACGGGTGCTGGTTTTATTTTGATGGGAGTGATTTCGGCTACTGGAAAGTTTAATTGCTGTGCTGCTAATCTTCAGTTTGTTGCCTTGCAAAACACCCAACAGAACACAGCACCTGCGTGGGGCTGAGGTGCTGGGCAGTGAACACAAGAAGCAGAGGTGAGCCTCCAAATCCTGGTGCCTCGGCACAAACAATTTGCTCAGGTGGAGAAGGGCACAGTGGCACTGATGGATTTCCCTTCTCTCCCCCTCCAACCAGGGTGGCTTAGTCTAAAACAACTGATTTTTTGGGGGGAAGCTGAGCTTTTATTTCCCCCCCAAAACAATCCCACAAAGGAGCAGGAAGAAACCTGCACGTTCCTTTAAGGTGGTGCTGTGTGTTTAACCCAGGCTGCTGTTTTTTTTTCCCCTCCCTCGTGCCCGGTTATCTGGGCTCTCCGGGTGTGCGTCAGGCCCTGGGCTTCACGTTTCTCACGTCTCTCTCTTTCCTCTGCACACCATCATTTATTTTGCCTTTATTCCTTGCAGGCTCTCTTGAGGATTGTATTTCCTTTCCTGGCTCTGGCTGCCGAGATGCCTGGGACTTTGGTGGCCTCTTTCCTGCAGGAGGGGTGCTGCCTGCTTCTGTTTGCTGCCCTGTTTGCTACGCTTTACAGGAGCTGCATCCAGGCTCATTCTGCTCGTCCCTGCTTCCAGCTTGCTTTTGGGTGCGCGGGGAGATGGCAGGGATTGGGCAAAACCCCCCTGGAACGGTGTAGTGTGGGGTACATTATTTTTGTGCTGGCTGATACCAGGATGTTGTAAGCTTCTGGGACAGAAGCAGAGAGAGGATTTCTCATCGTGAACACCCCATATTTCATAAATCAACAACACCCATTTAAATCAACCGCCGTGGTCTTAAAACCTCCAGTTTATCTGATGCTGGCGGGTGGCAGCATCCAGGGAAAATCCCCAGCGTGCTGCTGAGAGGAAACAAGCAGTGCGCTCGCTTCTGGCCGCGGTGATTTCCCCAAGTACGTGTCAGAGGGTGGCAGGGGAAGCAAACCTCCTCCTGCCTTGTGCAACGCTCTCATCCAGACAATAACCTACGTGTCAGAAAGCCATAGCTGAATTTGCGTTGCTTTTTTTTCCTTCTTCGGGGCTTACACGCTGCTTGTTGTGTTTTGGGATGATGCAAGAAGCGTTGGCTTCCTCCATCAGATTTACAGCAGATGTTTTCCTGCCAAAAAGCTTTCAGAGGCAAGGGGGGAGTCTGCTGCAGGCGCTGTGGTGCTGATTAAATCCACCAAATGGTCATGGTGCAGTTGGTTGGCAGCAGGGACTTTTCTGGACTGCCTTAATCTTCGTTGTCAGATCCAGCAAGCTGGTTCTTGCTGGATTTGGTCTTGATAAAAACCTCTGATTTCTGTGACCGTATCTGATGTGTGGTCGAGGATGGGGTTTTCCTGCAGGTGACACAGCCTGGCTGAATGCCTGCCATCTCTGCTCTCTTAACAGGAGTTCCTGATGCCAATTAATCTGTCATCAGTAAGTGTTAACGTACCTACGTGTGTTAGGGCAAAAATATTTCTAAATAAGCTGCTTGTCCCCAGGTACCGATTCTGAAGGATGCATCAGAAGGAATTCTCTGCCAGTTCAGCACAGTCAGGTTTAATGTCGTTTAATTCAGGTTGGACTTAATTGGATGGCTCACTGATAAAAAAGGAAAGACAATTCTGAATCGTTTTATTGTCTTAAACAGTACTGACTGACTTGTTCCTCTTTGATTTTTTCATGTCCAACAGGTTACTGGTCATATAGATGATTGCACCTGTGACGTGGAAACCATTGATGCCTTCAACAACTACAAGCTTTTTCCTAGGCTGAACGAACTCCTGGAGAGTGACTATTTTAGATACTACAAAGTAAGTTTCTCGTATGAGAAATGTCTGAATATTTCTCATTTGTGTTCTGAGAAATGTCTGAATATTTCTCGTTCATTTTGTATGCTTTTTCTAATTTTAAACTGATTTTAACATCAATAGCTTTCACAGATACCCCATTTCAATCTTGATCTTTACAAATGCAGTCAGCAAGTCTGATTTCTGCTATCAGGAGAATCTTAATGTGATACGACTTTCATATCCAATAAGTTGCATGATTTTAAAGATATTCTTACGCATTTTTCCCTCTAAAGAACTTAGGCAGTAGATCAATGAAATGTGCCCTTCTGTTGAATTAGGGCTCAGACATGTTAATGACTGGGGATCCAAATTGCAAAATGAGGATATTCATGTCTTCCTATCAACATGGAAACCCTGGTTTAGTTATCAAACAGATTAATTAATTGCTGTTACTGCAGGACCACTGTTATTAGATGCAATCTCACTGAATGTGAGCAGAATCTATTTGACCAAATGTGTTTTTTTGGGTGTGGCTGGGCTATGGGGCAGAATTTTACCTGCTGAATATAGATATTAAACAACTCTTTCAATTTTTTTTAAAAGTATTCATTCTGCTGTACAAACTAGCTTAAGAAGTTCCCAACTTCACTGCCCCACAGATTAGAACAGGTCCATATAAAATTACCAGTGTAGAGCTGCCTCTCCCTACTTTCCCCCATCTCCCTCCCTTCCCCAAGCTTCCACTCCTCTGACAGGGAGGCACGCTGTAGTCATAAGATCTCCAAAACAAGGAGACAAAATCAATGGGTAGCAAACTTCATCCTCGCTGAATCTTAGGGAAGTGAGCAATGTTCTGAGGCCAAAGATTGCTCCTAGAAAAGTTTGCCACTGCTCAACAACAGCATCAGGGTGTGATCAGGAATCAGTGGCCATGTTTCTTGTCTTTGTTGCCACAAACAGCCTTGGCCACGTGCGTGGGTACACACATCTTGTGTGAGAGACAGGTGAATGTGCATGAAGACTGAAATCAAGTCTTCATTTAAAATGAGTGACACCTTCTGTTTCTACTTGTACTGCAGAACTTGGCCTTGCACTAGGTTTTATCAGAATCCTAGTAGTGAGACACCAAAGATATGAGTTGTTAAGCCGTGACGTGGAAGAAATGTGTAACAGGTTATGTTGTTTGTAGGTAAACCTAAAGAAGCCTTGTCCTTTTTGGAATGACAACAGCCACTGTGGAATACGAGACTGTGCTGTAAAACCCTGCCCAACTGTGAGTAAAGAATCCATCTGCTTCACTGTTTTCTTTATTTGGCTTTTGTGGACCAAGAGGAAAAAGGCAGATGCCTTCCTCCAGTGGTTATTGCAGCTGGAGCAAAACTGGCTCTGATGGAGCTTTCTTAGGTGCAGTACTACTGGGATCTGTGGAGAAAAGCTTCCAGAAGTTAGTATTTCAGCCTTGAAGAAAAGCTAGGCTTCTTATACCTGACCTTCCATGAACAGAAAAACTTGTCCTAGCCCTTATTTTGGGTATTAACGAAATGATCTGGGGACAAATCCTCTTACCCTGTTAAATGCCAGGATATTCACCCTGTTAGCTGTGCTGTCACTTGCTGTTTTGCCCGACAGATTCAGCCAGGCCCTTTCCAGCAGTCTCTATACATTAAATGGCTCTTCCAGAGTCCTCTATTCCCAGCAGGAAAGCAGACACCCTTCCCACTGCATTCTGGACAGGAGGGTTTTCTTCACTGAGCTAAAAGAAAGCCTCTTGACTGCAGGTACCTGCCTGAAAAGAAGGGGAAGAGAAAGCGAGTGAATCAGTCTGGTTGCTGGGTTGATGGACGTGGTAGAAATGCCACCCAGGCTGGCTTTGTGGGTTGGCACGATCCTATCTGCATGCATTTACCAAGTCACTGTAGCTTATTTTTATGTACAACTTAAAGTATAATGTGATGAAACAGATGCCTGTCCCTCTCACATGGTATGTGAAACCTGGTATAGTGAAACTGTTGGCTGAAAAAAAAATCTGAGGTGATATGATGCCTTGAAATCTGGTATAGGTGTGTGTGTGAACATAGTATGTTATATAAATTCTGATGTGGATATTAAATTAATTCATCTTATTTTCCTCTCCCGTGAACTGCCCTTCAAATAAGTCTCCTTTGCTTCACTTGTCTTGAAAAAGTACCTACCGTGGAAAAAATTGGATGATTTTTTTCCTTAAAGTAACTCAAGTTTTGCTTAAATTATTTTTACTAAACCTTTTTTTTACTTAATGATGATGACAATGTGAAAGATGAATGTTACAATGACATTACTATCACCTAGAAGTTCTTATTTTAAGATTTCACTGTAGTTTTAATTATTTTAACCAGGATCCATTTCATTCTGAAAGCAGCAACAAAAAAAGCTCTTATGTTGCTCAATTTTCTTTCCCTGTGCTACTTGGCATCGTGGTATTTTCAAATTGTACAATCACAGAGAAACATTGCCCTGTAATGCTCATGTGGTGTTTTTTTGCCTTCCTACTGATGGAGGAAACAGAAGGTGAGAAGAACTTGGGGGCCTCTTGTCTTGTGCATGCTGCTCGGGTTGTGTGGGGCTGGGAATAAAACTTGTATGTGGTAGTGGTAGAAGGGAGGACTTGGCAACTCCCAGCCCCAGCGTGGGTCAGTATCTGAGGAGAAGCATCTGGGCATCACCCAAAGACAGGATGCCAGACATCAGCTCCTCTGAAGTTTGTTGGATTCCTCAGCCTTGTGCTTGGCTGAGCAAAACACAACCTGATGTAGCAGCCATAAAAGGCTGCTGACCTTCTGAGGAGGGTTGTGAAAAATCAGAATAAACCACCAAGAATATTGCTTAACTTTAGCCTGCAAACGAGCCAGAAATTGGCTGTGTTGTAATGTTGCAAGCTAATCTGGGTGCACTGAATACTTACGAAGTTCTAGCCACCTTCCTAATCTTTTTCAAACCTTAGACTGAAAGGCTACATCAGCCTCACATGTAGCACATGCTCAATTTTGTCTTTCAGGATGAAGTTCCGAATGGAATCAGATCTGCAAGTTACAAGGTAGGCTGGTCTGTGTGCACACAGCGCTGCTGCTTATGGTACCAATTTGTCACTGCAACTGATAAAAATGAGCTGTATTTGTTGAGATGCACCTTGTGGCTAAGCTTTTTGCCCTATCCAAATGTTTGGCATGTTGTAGAACCTTTGAGGTGATCATCCTGAAGTCAGGTATTTCCCCTCCACAACCGCAGGGCAGTTTAGGAGACTTCTCCAAGACCCCAGGCACAGCTAAGCACAAAATGTTCCTATGGCAGTGTCAGAATCTGCTCCGAGTCCCTGCAACAATCATCACAATTGCATCAACCTCTGCAGACATCCCGTGGAAATAGAGGGTGGAATGAATCATAAAGGTGTTTCTGATGCTTAAACTGTTAGTGCACTGAAGGCAAAATTATAACATCAGGAAAAATGTGTTTTAATCATTCCTGCTCCTTTCCTCTTCAACCCAGTACTCAGAAGAAGCCAGTAACCACGCTGAGGAATGTGAAGAGGCCAACAGACTTGGAGCTGTTGATGAATCTTTGAGGTTTGATGACTTTTTTTGATCATGGAATGGTTTGGGTTGGAAGGGACCTTAAAGATCATCTAATTCCACTCCCCTGCCATGGGCAGGGACCCCTCCCCCTAGATCAGGCTGCCCCCAGCCCCAGCCAGCCTGGCCTTGGGCACTGCCAGGGCTGGGGCAGCCACAGCTCCTCTGGGCAACCTGTTCCAGTGCCTGCCCACCCTCTGAATAAAGAATTTCTTCCAAATATCAAATCTAAACCTACCCTCTTTAGTATAAAGCCATCACTCCTTGCCCTATCACCACACCCCCTGACACGGAGCCCCTCCCCAGCTGTCCTGCAGCCCCTTTAGGCCCTGGCAGGCTGCTGTGAGGTCTCCCCAGAGCCTCCCCTTCTCCAGGCTGAGCACCCCCAGCTCCCTCAGCCTGTCCCCACAGCAGAGGGGCTCCAGCCCCTTGATCATCTTTCTGGCTTCCTCTTGACTTGTTCTGATATTTCCATGTCCTTGCGCTGGGGGCCCCGAGCTGAGCACGGTGCTCTGCGTAGGGTCTCATGAGAGCCCCCACCTGGTTTTTCCATGATCCTTACTCCTCTTGGAGGAACCCTTGTGCTGATGCTCCTTCTGATGGCCTTTCTCCTTTCCTTGCAGCAAGGAAACCCAGCGGGCGATGCTCCAGTGGACACGGCACGATGACTCTTCAGACAGCTTCTGCGAAGCTGATGGTATATGCACCTACTTGATCTGACAAGTCTTGTAATGAGATTTAAGCAATTCAAGTTCTCTCCAGAACTATCAGGTCAATGTGTAGTGTTTCAGCAAGCCTGCATGCTGTTTCTTCTCTCTTCTTCCCTCTCTCCTGCCCTCAGTGTCTTGAAAAGACGAGGCGAATATTTCTGAACAGCTTCATTGTTGGTCAGGGTCTCACGGGGTTTGGCAAGTTAGCAGCTTGGGTGGAGCATGCTCAGAGTTGGCTTTGCCATCTGTGGTCTTGCACGCTGATGGCTCTGAAGGCCAGAGAGCTGCACCCTGCTGCATTAATGCACAGCAAATACAATGCACCTGCCTGCTTGGAGAGGAATGAGCTGATCTCCCTGCTGGTGAGACCAATAAGGGTATAAAGGGGTGGCTGGTTTAGCCCTGGAAGATGTAATTTGCCTTTAGAAGCTCTTGTCACTGACCCAGCTCTCTGCTTCACAGACATCCACTCTCCCGATGCAGAGTACGTGGATTTACTCCTGAATCCTGAGCGCTACACGGGCTACAAAGGCCCAGATGCCTGGAAGATTTGGAACAGTATTTATGAAGAAAACTGCTTCAAGTAGGTGCTTTGGGACACATGCCCCAGGTCATCAGGCACAATGCTGACTTTTTGGAGGGGCTGCATGTGCTACAGCTCCTCCGTTAGTCCCCATCCTCCTGTCTTTGCTGCACTGCTTGTGCACTGTGGGCTGTCAGAGCACGGGACAAGCCATGTGGCTGCCCCATGAACCCCTGCTGGCTGTTTATTCTAGAGAAAAAAAAAAACATACAAATTTCCCTCTATCCCTTTCCTGTTGGAGCAAAACTGAAGCATAGAAAGGTTTCTGAGATCTCCTTAGGCTATTTAACTGCAGAGAAGTAGTTTCTTCTGTGTTTCTGCACAGCAAGGAGACAGTCAACTGTTTACTTTCTTTTTTTCCTCTTAGACCTCAAAATGTAAAAAGACCTTTGGCGTCTGGTCGAGGTGAGTCACTTATTCATCTTGCTAAGCGCTTTGGTAGCATGCTGATCTGAGCTACAGAAGCAGCAAATGCTATGCGAGCTACTTCTCCTGAATGATAAATATTTTATAGCTCTTGATCAAGTCTAGAATTCAGTGGCTAATTCAAGGGCACCTGGAAGGATGTTTCTCTAGCATCCATCACGGAGAAAAAGTCTGATTCTGCATTCATGGAAGAAATGTGGGTTTGGAAGAGGCTGGGAACAGGACTGAACCCTGGGTTCTTTCTTGGTCCCTGGTTTTTGTACTTAGCAATGTATCATCCTTTCATCCATGAGAGACCAAAATGAGACCCTGGCAGGGTTGTTCCTCTGTGGAATCAATTTAGTAAGAGAAATTCTGTCTTAGAATTTAAGACTAAATAATGTAAATTAACATAGGGAAGGATTTCAGGAGCATACAGAGAGCTTCTTGCCCAAGGTTGCTAAGACTCCATGTCTCCTGATATCCCATCTTGCCCAGACATCTAGAACATCAGCCTCTCCCTCCTTCCCCCAGGGAAGGATTGCTGTCCTGCAGGTGAGGAAGCAAGAGGACATGAAAACAGGATCTGATCTGATACCTGTCAGAGCTGATGCAAGTGACTAGTGCACTGCAGGAAGCAGGGATGGAGTCTTTGAGCAGTCTTGTTTGTGCTTTAGAGTTTAATTTTGGTCTTGTAACTGATCTCCTCTCTTCTCTCCTCCCCCACTCATGCTTTTCTCATCAGGAGATGATGGAGGTGAGTGGCACTCTGTTTTTACTGATAACAGAAGCAAATGTAAAGTCTTTATCATGTTGTTGTGAGCTGTACCAACCTGGTTAGCAGAACCATTATTCAGGCAAAATCAGGAGCTGTCCAAAATCCCATATTCAGATCTGGGCCCAGAGCTATTTGCTCCCTGCAGCTTTGGGCCTGTGTATGTGACATCTTCACTGTCCCCAAACTATCTCCAAATTGTTCTTGTTCTCCAGATTATTCTCAAGCAAGTAACAGGGATTAATGTGTAACACTGGTTTATGTGACTGTACACACTTAGTTGTACTTTTTTATTTTTTTCTAATAAAAATATCCCTCTCCTTACCCTCACCAGAGAAGAACAGCAATCTGTGTTCCCTGTTTCCCCCTTGGTCATGGTGTTCTGCGTTGCTTTTGCTTCCCACCAGCTGAGATAGGTGGGAAAGGCGCTTTTGTTTGGTGCCACCACGCTCTGTTAGTGGCATCACTCGGTGGGGAGGAAAGTTTGTGTTCTTCTAACATCCTTCTTCGTACTTCTGCAAACTGGAGTGAGCAGAGTTCCTCTGGGATCTGGCCCAGAGGTGGTTTCAGGGCAGCAGGCATGGCCATGGGGACAGCCCTCCCTGGCTGCAGGGGGTGGCAGGCCCTGTCCTGTCAGCATGTCATCCTGCTGTCCTCTGAAAGCTGTGTCCAGAGAAGTAGTTTAAAATAACATTATTTGTTAAAGCCCTCCTGCGAGGTGCCTCAAACTGATGTGCTGCTTTTCCTTTTGTTTCCAGGGCATATGTTTTACAAGTGGCTGAAAGGTAAGCCTTTTTTAATAGTCCTCTTTTCTAAGCTTGGTTGCTTTTCTTGGGATGAATGCGGAATGGCTGGGAAGGGGGTGGGAGCTGCTTGCCACTCTCAGGTTGGGTTAGATTTCTGTCTGACAGCCAGGAGAGAAAAATTCAATGTACCGTATGCTTTCAATATCTTAAAATGCCCATTTCTTTTCAGGTGTCTGCATAGAGAAGCGTGCTTTCTACAAACTCATTTCTGGTCTCCACGCAAGCATCAACATTCACTTGAGCGCCAGGTACCTCTTACAAGGTAACTGCCACTTTCTGCCTTGCCCCTTCTGTGTCAGCTCTAAATTGACACTGGCGTACGCTTTGTGGCTCGGCTAAACACTGTTTGCAGCCCATTCCAGCAGGGTTCAGGCCTACTTCTGTGCTCTTCCTTTCTCTCCCTCAGCACACAGCTTGTGTAACAAAATCAGGAATGCGGTTACCGCATGCCTTCAGGTCTGAAAATGGCTGGACTGTGTGTGCTGCACCGAGGCTCCCAGCACGTATGCCTTTTATTCTTCCTCCAAGGTTATTTTGGAGTGGGTTTCTAATTGCATATCAAGTCTGTCTCTTGCGAGCCTGTTTTTTATGACAGTCAGTTTAGCAACAATCTCACCTAGACTGTGAAGTGCTTGCCTGTGCTTTTCCAGGACTCTTGAGCCATTTCCATTTTTTTTGCATGCCTTTGTCCGCAAGTAAGGATCTAAATTTCAGTGCTGAGGTTGGAAAGCTAGGGTGATGTGTGAAAACATGATTTACGTGTCTCGCATGGCCAAGGAGTGTGGCGTGTTGTTCATGCAGTGTGGGATGCAGGCTCTGACTGACTTCCTGAAGGATTTAGTCACAGTAGTTTACCGTAGTATCTGTAGACAAAGTCTACCAGCTTTATTCTGCTAAAGCTTATGGAAATCAAGTACAGGAGACTGATAGCTGTTAGAATTTGGATAACTGATTTAAGTAATCATATTTGTCTACAGCCTACCTACACCTCGCCTTGATGTAAGCTAGACAGTGTTAGAGCTGAGAGGGTAATGAGAAACATCAAAGGCAAGAGATGAGTTGGAACTCTACAGGGAAGATTAGGAAAATAAGGTGGCTACAGAGAGCAAAATAAGTGTCTTTGGCTTGCGTAGAAAGGGCTAGTTCCTGTTGGTGAAAGGCTACAGAAGATCTCTGCTCTGAGGAGCTGGTCCTTGGCTCGGCTTGAAGCCTTGCAGAGATTCCTGTCTGAGGCACCATGATCTTGCAGAGAGCCTGCCTCAGCTCGGAGTTAGGGAAGAGTCCTTTCCTGCTACCCTGGTTATCAGTGATTTAAAAGATTCTCTGAAGTTTTTCCCCTTTTATTTTTCTCATTTTTGCATGTCAGCAACTGTATTATATCTTACTTCCACTACATGCTCTATTTAATCTTAAGCACACAATAGGACAGGCAAGCAGAAACATTCTTTGTGAGAGCTTGAGAATAAGAAAGAGAGATCAATCTCCTCTGATCCTTGGCTACTTTTTCTTTTCACGTTTCCCCAGTAGAAGGAATGTTCTTAAGGTTTCTGGGCTCATTAGGGAGCCTTTCAACCTCTGACTCCCCTGTTGTTTCCCAGCACAACGTGATCAGGAGGCCTCTGCAGATGCTTGGAGCAAAGCAGGGAGACTGCTTCTGAGTTCTGCAGCAAGTTGGTGGCTTTTGAGGGCAGGAATAAAGGGATCTTCACAGCCTGCCTGGTACAGCCAGCCTGTCCTCTTCGTGTACATACAAATGCTGAACTAACTCCAGCTTACACAGAACTGCTTTCAGAAACGGGCAACTTAAATGTCAAGAAGCTCTTCAACTGACTTGATTCTGCTTAAAACGAACAGCCTCCATTTTTAGCTTTGGCTTATACGCCTGGGACCTGCTTTAAACCAATTGGCTAAAATCTGCAGGAGTTCTGCATTTGTTAGGGTTTGGTTGAAAGCATGTCTCTCTTGAACAATTGGGGTTAGTGGAAGGGCTGTGACTGTTACAAAGCTTGGATCTCCTTGGTTAGAGAGAGATTTCACCATTTGCTTGAGACAGTGGGAAGCAGTGAACTGGAACCATACCCATCCACCTCATTTCTTTGTTTTTTTTTGCTCTCAGATACATGGTCAGAGAAGAAATGGGGCCCCAATGTTACAGAGTTCCAGCAGAGATTTGATGAAGTCCTCACCAGAGGGGAAGGCCCCAGAAGACTCAAGAACCTCTATTTTCTCTACCTGATAGAGCTACGGGCTCTGTCCAAGGTGTTGCCATTCTTTGACCGCCCAGGTTTCCAGCTGTACACAGGGAACAAAAGTCACGATGCAGAAATCAAAAACCTGTTGCTGGAAATTCTTCATCTGGCCAAGTAATTACACTCAGTACCTGGGGAGAATGGCTCTTTCAACCCTGGCATCTCTTAGCCTTTCACTTAAAGCGCCTAGAAAGGCAGGTTCTGGGTTCTTTCTTGTAGTGGGATAGCGTGATTTGGGTAGTTTTGTTGGGATTGCATTGGTATCTGCATTGAAATAGCAAAATGGGCTAATTAAGCCCACAGTTTAATAGCTTAGGCAGCCTCTTGGGTTTAGCAGAATTGAATTTAATAACCACCTACGTGTCAGCCCTGAAACTGGCTACCTGTTTGAGTCATCTGTGGAATACCAGTCCTGGCTTCATGTTTTTTGTCTGGAAAAAAAAAATCCTAAAGATGTTGGTAATAGAGGTTTGGACAGAGGTTTGAGGACAAGGTATGGAAGATACCAGAACCGGATGGAGTGGGTGTCTCCTAACATGATTGATGTTTGAATTTCTCTCTTCACACTCCCATGCCTTCAGTGCTTACGTCTGCTAGAAAACAGACTACAATTGCTTAGAAACCACAGAGCAATCGCTGAAAATGTCTCCAAGGTGAGATGCAAGTTAAAAATTGAAAGCCTCCAGGAGATCTAAGAAACAAACAGCTTGCACTTAAAATACATCTAGAGATGTTCAGTGTCTAACACCTATCAGTTTCACTCTCATACCTAACCAGAAACTTCTGTGAATCTGGATTGAAGTCACACAAACAAGCCATAGGGAGCTAAAACTCTTTTCATTCTATTTCAGGTCTTTTCCACTGCATTTTGATGAGAACTCATTCTTTGCAGGGAATAAAAAGGAAGCTGCGAAGCTAAAGGTAAACTAAAGGTTGTCCAGCCCTTCCCTTTGGGGCACTTTCTCCCTAAACTGTATTTTATATGTGTCTAGAATAATGTTAGATCTGAACAGGAGGACTCTGCTATGGTCAAGGTACTGGATCAGGTATTTCCAGTCCATTTTGGTTTTCTGGATGGTTTGGTACTTGTTGGAAGCTACAGGTTGTAGGGTGTACCTTGAGGAGAGTGGTCTGAGGAAGAAGCATTTTAAGCTACATTTGGTGAGGCTTAGTTGGTTGAGTCCAGAATTAATACATTATTGGGTTTGAATTAATGAATTAATACATGGAAGAAGTCCTAATTAGCATGTAAATGTGATCAACTTAGATGTCTTTTCCCCTAGGAGGAATTCAGGCTACACTTCAAGAACATTACCAGGATAATGGACTGTGTTGGCTGCTTCAAATGTCGCCTCTGGGGGAAGTTGCAGGTAAGCTTGGCCAGCAGTCTGTCAAGGCCTGGAAGCACCTCACTTGGTGGGACTCTGCTCAAATGCAGCTCTTAGATCCCATCAGCTCCCAGATGCAGATCAGGGCTGCTTCATTTCTTACCAGGGTCCAGTCAGCAGGAAGCAGTGTGCTGCTGATTTTGGGCCATACAGGAGCTGTGTGTTGCCTCTGCAGCTGAAAACCAGGTTACCCTGCTGCAGCTGAGAGTCCGGGAGAGTGGAGAGGGTGTGTAGAGCCTCTGGCAAACATCTAGGGGTTCAGCAAGATCCGCACTGACCTTTGTGTGGTCAAACTTAGACAGGAAGCCTCTGCTGGGCAGCTCTGCTATCAAAATAAGTCTAAATAAACAGAACGTCCTGGCTCCGTTCTGCTTCCTTCTCTTCAGTGTGCTAAGTGAAATCTAAGGCTTGCCCTGTGAAGTTGATGTCAACAGGAACCTTTGCAAACATGAAGAAGGGACATGAAGTTAAACTTGTGAGCCCCCTCCCCTGTATTAAATGATCTTGTTTGTCGTGCACAGACACAAGGCTTGGGCACGGTGCTGAAGATCCTGTTTTCTGAAAACCTGATAGGAAAGATACCTGAAAGCGGTCCTTCCTACGGATTCCGGCTGACAAGACAAGAAATTGTTGCACTATTTAATGCTTTTGGGAGGTTAGTGTGAGAATTTTTCTCTAATCTTACATGTGCTGCTGTGTTACATCCCACGTAAGCTTCACAGTTGATTTTCATCACTAATATTGGTGTTAATTCCTGTTCTGATTATACTTTTTCATCAAACTCTCAAAGCTCAGAGGATGTTCACGTAGAAGTGCAACAGGTAGAACAACTTAAAACAAGTTATTTATATTTTTGTAAGGAATTCAAGGAAGTGCTTGAATTTAGATACAAAGAAATTGGTTTTCAAGAAACTGTGCGACTCTGTCCTGTGAGCACACTGTCCCAAGCAAAGGTTGCTCTTCTTACCTGTTCTATATCCACTTCAGACTCTCCTCCAAGCATCAAACTCCCACCAGTTTGTTCCCAGATCTGTCTGCAGTCATTGCATTTGTCAGGAAGCCATCAGTGCAGCCCTGTGGGGAGCTGGGTTAGGTTTTTGGCAGGAAAGGGTAACGAGGCCTTTAGGGGAGAGGGGAGGTTGCAAGAAGCTTTGGTTATACATTACCGCGTAGTGGTGTTGACAGACCTGGAGTTCCTGGCAATCAGGTTTTTAAAGGATTTTTTCAGTTGATGCTGCCAATACTGAAGCTCAGTGGTCCTGATTTTTGTCTCGCTTCCAACCTGGGGAATTGTATCTTCTGCAGTGTGAATTGGCAGCAGTGGGGAGCCCATAATGTGTCAGTCAAAGCTGGAAAACCCCAAAAGACCCTTATCCAGGGATGTTATATTGCCTCCCCTCCCTGCCCAAGTTCCCTCCTGAGCAGATCTGTTGTGCTCTCCTTAGATGAGAGGAGCTGGGATTGGTTCTGCCTTTATATTGCCATGTTGGCACAGCCTCTGGAAAAGTCTGCATGCAGGAGACCTCCAGACCCTCTGAAAGTCTGTTTTCAGAGGAAGCTGAGGGCTGGCAGGCAAAGAGCCTTTTTCTTTTCTTCCCCTTCCCCCTCTGCTGCCCTGCTAAAACTTTTCTCAGTGAGTTCTGCTGTGTGACAAGACTGAAGGCAGGCAGCTTGTCTCTCAGCTCTTACTCTGACCTCGCATCCTACCTCTGTGGATTAGAAGAGCCTTTTAAAGCAGACCTGCATCTTTGCTTTTTGCTTAGAAGTGATTTGGATTATTCAAAATATTCAAAACCTTCTTAAAAGAGAGGGCAGCGTTGGCTGGGGAGGGGGTGGGCCTTATCCTCTGAGTCCAATCCAGCATTTCCTGCTGCCGATGCTCCAGGGGCAAAATGCATTCAGCAAGAAAATGAGGTAGGTGAGTGAAAAAAGCCCTTGGAAGAAACAAGCTTACACCACAAGGAGACTCAGTGACCTGCCTGCACAGCTGGTAATATTATGGTCTGTTTCTTGACCTCTAGTTAATGGGTTTGTCTGATCACTGCTAAGCTCTGTAACATCCTGTTCCAGTGTGCCTCAGTAACAGAACCTCATGTCTGTTTGCTTTATAAAGAGTCTACAAAATTAGTTAGGTTCTGGTTCAGCCAGGCTCTTAATTTAGCTGAATTTCTAAATTCTCTCTTCCCAAGAGCTGCTTGAAGGTTTTCTTGATAGCAGTCCCTTTCTTGATTTTATTTTATTTTTTAAATTAAGTATGATGCATATGTTGCTCTGTTTTTCTTTCCTTGCACACAGGGTTTCAACGAGTGTTAGAGAATTGGAAAACTTCAGGAACATCTTACGGAATATGCAGTGAATTCACTAGAGGAAGGGACTGAAGTTTTATTGTTTGTGTCCTGGGTTCTTTAAAACCAGACAAATGCCATAATTCCATGCCACTCCTGACTGCTGCCAGGTGAAGACCACTTGCTGGGCTGATTGTCTGTAAGCTGCTGATAACAAATCTTTTGTACAAAAAAAAAATAATACTATTTTGTATAAAAGTGGGGACTGTGTAAAGTTTATTTTATATATTGGGAGATCATTCTGAATCATTTCTTTAAATATTGCCGAATAAATTTGGGGAAAATTCCTTGTCTGTTCCATGTTTCTTCAGCCAACAACCGTAGTAGAAGGGTGTCCACCCTAAACTGTTGTTCCTGGCCCCAGCATTTGTTCCTAATGTGCCTTGACTCACACCTAAATTCCCTGCAGGTTATTGTTAGGCTGGTAGTGGTGTTCCTGTGTTCCCCACAACAAATAATGGGGTTTGGATAGAGCGAGGTGAGGTGTTGTGTGTCCTCCTGTGCTGATCAGATGGCATTTCAGAGCACTGCTGCAGGGGGAGCAGTGCTCCTTGTGCTGCACCAAGGCTGCTGGGAGCTGAAGCACGCCCACAGTTGCAGCATTGCACTGAAGGAAGCCTGCACCTTGTTATTTGGCCAGTCCTGGGCCTCTATTTTGGGTAAAACCAGGTGGGAGAAGCAGCACAGGGCCCTCTCCTGCTCCCTTACACGAAGGGAGAGGGGGAGCATGCACCCTGCTGCCAGAAACAAGTGCAGGGACCCTTTGGCTTCCCTCTCTCTCTGCACCTAGCCCACTCAGCCCAGTTTGCCCTAATTTATCTCACACTGGTAGCTGGGCAGGGCTAAAAAGGGAAAGGAGGTACCTGCTGCACAGCTGCTGCTCCTCCGAGGCTGGTGCCAAGCTGAATTTTGCTGCTCCAAGGACAAGAAGCTGGGGCAGTAGGACGGAGCTGCTGCCAGGCACAGCCCCAGCTCCCTGCCTGCAGTAAGGGGCCGGGCACCCTGGCCCTACAACCAGCTTGGTCCCGTAACTCTGTGCTTCATGACAGGGCCCAGGAGAGGCTCGTGGTTGGTGCTACCCAAGAATAAAGCCCAAAAACGCACATGCAAGGGGGTGAGCGCTGATTTTGGCCCCTAAAAGGAGCTGCTGCGATCCAAAACAAGCCCAAGGCCGTGCTGATAAACCCGTGCCAGGGGTGTTAGGAAGCGAGGGGACGCAGAGCTGCTGGGCTTTGTTTTTTTGCCTCCTCCACAGCTCACAGCAGGTGCTGGAGGGGCTGCAGGTGGGGACAGGAGCCTGATATCCCCTGGGAATGCTGCGTGGGCACCCCTGCCTGGCCAGAGGCAGCTTTTTTAAGGAGCTAGGGGTGATTTTGTGGGGGAGCAGGCAGCCGTCCCCGTGTCCTGTGCTGCCTCAACCCCCCCAGCCCCTCACCTGGGCCGGGCAGGCTGCGGGACCACGTCTGGAGCTGGGCGAGAGCAGAACTCAGGGGGGGCCTCCGGCAAGGCAGCACAGAAACTTTTTCCTTTTTTTTTTTTTTTTTTTTTTTTTTTTTTTTTTTT
>CM030753.1:13118041-13190010 GCA_018104995.1 Cairina moschata | reverse complement strand
GGTGCCCCCCAATCCGGGGGGGGCCCCCGGCAACGCCCCACACAAAATTTTTCTTTTTTTTTTTTTTTTTTTTTTTTTTTTTTTTTTTTTATTTCAACATCGTAGTGCTTGGTTACAGTTTAGTGAAGAACAAATAGGTACATTCATCGGCCACAGCTTCCTGTTGCAGCCAGCAGCTGCCTGCCTGCGAAGCCAACACGCTGTTAAACCAGACCGAAAAGAGAAAAAAAGGAAAAAAAAAAAAAAAAAAAAAAAGTGTATAATGAAAGGCAACTATGCATTAAAAAAGTCATTGTACTTTTCTCAGCTATAAATTACTTCGGTAAAACACAAGCCCGACCCCGCGGGGAGCAGTCAGAGCTCGGAAATTAACGGCCAGCCATACAAACGAGGGAAACCCAAAACACTTTTGCCAGTCACTCACGAGTACATCAGCAAGGCGACTCACTGCCCCGACCTGCGATCCCACTGCCAGGAAGATCGTGTTGGTGGTGTGTGCTTCAGTGCAATGTGAACAATGAGCCTGTAGCCCTTGAATTTGTATTTATTTCATCATTCTTCTTCTTTTTTTTTTTTTTTTTTTGCACTACGCTCCCTTCCCTCCAAAGAAAAACTTAAAGTGCTCCTAGTGCTTTGGAATTTAAGCAAGAACCGGGGGCCGCTAGCGTCGCTCGCTGTCTTTGGTGACTTACGGGAGGAGAAAGAAGGGCAGCAGGGCTGGGGCCGCCCTCAGCTCTGCCAGAAGTCGAGCGGTGATGGACGGAGCAACCTCCCCCTGCAGCCAGGAGAGCCGTGGCGGTGGGGAGGGAGCTCTCTGCTTCAAGTACTGCACCAGGGCTGCGCCCCCAGCCCTGCTCTGAGCCCTCTGCACCAAGCAGCTGAGGTTGCTCCTTCCCCCCGGGGCGGCAGAGACCACACCAAGGGGCTGGGGGTGCTCGGGGTGACAAGTGACAGCGAGCTCGGTGCAAGCAAGGCAGGTGACGGGGTGACAAATTGGGGGTGACCAGGCCACACCAGTGAGGCCAGGGCTGCCCCAGTGCTTGGGGCTGCTCGCACAAGCTGCTGGGGACACCCCGCAGCACCCAGCTCGGTGCTGGTGCCCCAGAGCTCGAGCTATACCATACAAGTCCCTCAGCCCGGTTTAGGTCTCCCCGGGGGAGGTGTATTCATGCAGCAGGGGCAGCTCCGAGCAGGGCAGCAGCACTTCCAGTTGACGTTTTCACCAGAGGTCAGAGCAGCCGCCAGCCTCGGAGCAGCCCCTTCCAGCCCAGCACGGCTCCGGAGCCGCTTTACTCACCCCACGCAGGGCTCAGAGAGGTGGCAGGGAACACAGGCAGCCTGAAACACAGAGCCTCACCTCCCAGAGCTGCTGATTCTGCTCCGAGGGATCATCAGACTGAGCCTCCTCCCAGCCTGACCCAGCACACCGAAGCCCCGCGGCCATAGCCTGCTCCGTGGCAGCCCAGGAGAGAGCCAGGAGAGGAGGGGAAGGAGCCCAGGGACCAGGTTTCAGCAGCTTCTGCCCCTCCCTGCACAGCAGCAGGCCTCCTGCGCCTCCCCGGGGGCTCTGCTGGTTCACATTTGCTCAGGGTAGAAGTTTTGGGTATCTGCTAAATGCCAGTGAATACTGAGGGGCAGAGGAGCCCCACGATGGGTGAAGAGGAGGGATCAGGACCACGCTCACCCCTAGCAGGTGAAGCAGCCCTCATTTCACACACACTTCAGGCCCAGGCATCGTTTCGCTGAGCCAGCTCCAGCCCTAAGAGCCCCCAGCCCCCGACTCTCAGCAGCTCCAGCCCTCTTCCTCCGCCACAAGCCGGGGGTTGGGCACAAGGCAGCCACCTCAACAGCAGCAGGAGCACTCGATCTCACCCTCGCAGGCCTTCGCTGGGGATATGCTTCGAGCCCACGAGCCTAGGCAGGATGGGGACAGCAACCGGGGCCAGCAGTCGGAGCAGGACCACGCTCCAGCCCCTGCCCCTAACACTGGTAACTGAGCTCCACGCTCCCACGCGAGTCAGGATGCAGAGTACTTCACGGAATACATCTTTGCAGGAAGACAGTGCCTCTCCCAGCGACGGATGTGCAATTAAAAGAGTAACTAGAACAGTCTCAGACCAGGCGCGGTCCGAGCGAGATCCGTTCCTTCCAAGTGTGCAGATAAAAAGTGCAAATATGCATTGGATGTTTCTTTTTTTTTTTCTAGTGAGGAAGCTCTGGTGCATTTAGCTGCCAACATCTTGAAGACCAGACCAAGAAAAAAAAAAAAAAAAAAGCTTCCAGAGAGAGTTCAGCTTCACTTTGCTACATGGTACCTTAATAAAGTCACAGTTCTCTCGCTCACCGCCCGCAGCCGTCGGCTCAGTCCCGCTCAGGGCTGCGGCAGGTAGTGGAATGTTTGTGTCAATGAGTTAGATGCTTCAGGGGGAGGAAAAATAAAAAAAAAAAAAAGACAGGTTACAATCCTATACACGAATGCCACTTCTGGGAGGAAAGGGGCCTCGCGGCCTCCTCAGTTCTGCGGCGCGGGGCAGGAGCTGTGGTGGGTGTTTGCTTCCGAGCCGCCTGCAGCGGAGAGCAAGGGGGCACTGTCTGCAGCCCCGCCGAGCTGCGGACCCGCCGTGTAGCTGTCGTTCCCAGCCAGGGCCCCGTAGCAGCCAGAGCACTGAGGGGTGGCCAAGCTGGGAGGAGAGAGCAGAAAACCAGGAGGGGACTCAGGGATGGATCGTTTTGATCGTTGCCTCCACCGCCAGGCAGCCCCAGGGAAGAGTTTTGCCCCCCAGTACTGAGCACGGTGCACATCTGTGGGTTAGGATGAGCAGGTTTGGTGTCCCCAGGGAACCTGGCTTTGAGGAAGCAGGTGCAAGGAAAGGAGCACCAGGTCCTACAGAATTGGTCGAGGAGAGGCAGAACCTCTCAGCTCCTCACAAAAACCCCAGCCAGGAGGGCCTCGGAGCCCCAGGCAGCAAGGCCGGGGCTGTCAGGTTGCCCTTTAGTTCTGCTGGGGATACCAGAACATCCTCCCCCATCCCAAATGTTCCTGCAGAGCTTTGTCCCAGAGACCACGTCTCTCCCAGGGCTTCACCACCTCACTTCCCAGCAGAAAAACTCCTCCGGAGGTAATTCAGGAGCCCCAATCCCCCCAGATGAGGAAAGATCAGCATTCCTGGATGAGGCCTCCTCTGTGTAACCACTGCACATTTCTACCTACCAGCGTGATACCCACTTCTAATCACTTTTACCCAATAAAACCAGCTCGGAGCTTTCTCCACTCGCCCAGCACAACACTTACCCTCCTTCTCTGGCCCCAAGCCGCGACAAGTCGTCATCGCTGTCGTAGCGCCTTGGATTGTCGAAGAAGTAGGCTCTGGAGCTGTAACTGTGACTATTGACCATTCCTGCTGGAGTCTGTGACAGGAGAAAAAAAAAAAGGCCAGGAGTGAGATTTCTGACAGCCTTCCTAGAGGTCTGCTCCCCAGACAGGAGGTGTTGAGCCTCAGCAGCTCGCCCCGACCTACCAGGTTCTGAGTCAGTCTCTGGGCCCGGAAGAACAGCACCACGAAGGTTGTTGGCACCAGCTCCCAGAGAAAGAGGACCACTCCGAACACCACGTATTCTTCGCTGCTCACTTCCACGTGCACCTGTGGAAGGAAGTTGCAGGTCTCTAAATTCTTAGCTATCAGAGCTGCACAGCTCAGGGTAACTACAAATGTAGCGAGATCCTGATGAAAACTTATTCTGAGCCTGATGATCCTTATTAAACACTGCTCCTCTGCTCCAGCTGACTTGGTCCTCCTCTCCCCCAAAAGAGGAGTTAGCCTGAACTTGATGAGGATAACAGAGCATCTCTCCTGATGTTCTCCTGAAGTAGGGAGGTTGAGGAAGTTTCAGGCTGGCCCCAGTGGAGAGAACAAGCAGGGCTTCAGAACACAGAAATCCAGCTTATTTAGGGATTCAGAGGAACACACCCCCCCATGGAACATCCTTTTCCCCTGCACACGCCCCCATGGGAGCCCTTTCACTTTGCTCCTAGCTCTGGACTCGAGGTATCAGACTCACCTTATCAGAAAGGTTGTCCCAGCCATAATTAAATGGCCCAGGAACACTGTCTGGAGATATGGCCACAGCTACCAGGTTATAGCAAGCCCTTGAGGAATACAGAAGAGCGACCACAGAGCCCACAAGAATAGCTTGGCAGACAGATGTTCCCTGGAACAGAAAGGAAAAAGCAGCTTTAAGACAAACCTTCCTACAGAGCCTGGATTTCCCCCCACATTTAAATACACGAGAAGCCGTGCAGGCAAGAATGACCTAGAACATTTGTATGTTGCTAAAATATTCAGAGCTGGTTAAGAGCTTCCTCATGTGATGAGTTCACTGGAGTTGCAGGAAAGGCTCAAGGCACAGGAGCATCATCCTCAGGATTTTACTGACCTGCAGAGTTGCTTGTCAGCTCCAAACCAGTGGTCCAGAGATGGTCCCACACCCACTGCCTTCCTCTGGCAGCCTCCCCAAGGCCAGCCAACAGCCACCAAGCAGATCTTGCTGCTTTTTAACATCCTCAGCAGGCCCAGACTTAGCTACACTGCACGGTGGAAGCCAAAAATAGGGGCAAACATCTGAGCAAGACACAGCTGGCTCACCTTTGTGTGTGGGCAGACATCCCCCTGGGGAAGCTCACCTCGCTGACCTGCTCCTCACCCCAACCAGGGGCACACCAGCTCTGTTTTCCCAGCTTTGCTCCTTGGAAGAAGCATTTTGAAGGTGTTAGAAACCTTCACCAGGCAGTCCAGCTGGGTACGCAGAAGAAGCAGGCTTCTCCATAGCATGTTGTACGAAAACAAAGCCCTGCAGGCAGCCCCAGGCACGGAACTGGAGGAAGCTGCCACATCCACAATCCTCTGAGGAGGGCTTGATAAGTTAATTAATGCCCAGAGCCAGTTAGAGCTGGGTGATGGGGTTAAGTGAGCAAGGATTTGAGGAGGCTGTCAGCTTAGCATTGCCTGCTGCAAGAAGTTGATCACCTTTCTCCTGTTCCTGAGGAGGAAAGCATCCAACAAGCCCCACACTTTGGGTAACCTCCCTCCTGAGGAAGTGCTTTAAACCCCCAGATTCACCCGAGGACACGCTGGGAAGGTCTCTGAGGAGTCCCTCTGACACCTGGAAGGACAGAAGGGCTCAGAGCACACGAGGCGAGGCGCTGCATTACTGTGAAGGCAGCAATTCGAAAATATCCGAGCCAGGCAGCTGACTTCCTTCTGCACCTGACTGCTCCCAGATCCTACAGTTTGCCCTACAGCTGCTTCCAGGCTGATCAGGAGACTGCTGCCCGCCCTTCTCGCCAGGCAGGGTGAAATCACTGCCTTCGATAGGGGGGAGGGCTTTTCAGAGAGGGGGGAGAGCTCTCAGGTGCATGCTTAATTGCAGCCCGCTGCCCCACGCAGATGAGGCTGCTGGTGGTGCACCCCCTTCATCTGCAGGAGGAGAGCTGTACATGTTCAGAACCTCACCTGTCCTTCTGCTGTGGGACAGGGCCTCCAGAAGCTTCTCCTCCCATCTGAGATGCTTATCTCAGCCAGAACACATTAGCACTGCCTCTGGATTAAACAATCCGGGCAGCTAATGCTGGACTGTTACTAGATTCCCTCTGCAGAGAGGGGTGTTACACGTGTCAGAGCTATCAGCACTTGACTGTGCTTCCTGGCAAGACATCTTACTTCTTAGAGAACCCTCTCTTCCAAACTTAAATCCCAAAATTAAGCTAAAAATTGAGTTCCGAAGTTAAATCTCTAAAATTGAGAAGCGTGAGCAGCTGCTAAGCCTCCTGTTGTGCCAGCAGAACTGCAGGCACCTTCCCCTAAAACACGCAGGACGCGTTATCCCTGTAGCAGGAGCACATAGCTCTGGAGAGAGGAGCCCGGGGCAGTCCAGGAGGCGTTTCCCTACCTTGGACTCGAGGTAGACGTTTGCTGAAGACATCTTTCCCAGTTTGCACATGCAGCAAGCCAGGGAGATTGCACAGAGGATGAAGAGGCTGTCGTTGACCAGGGCGCGGGCGAGGACCGTCCACCTCAGCTGGTCCTGCGGGACCTCCCCGTGGATTAGCATTGCACAAGTCAGGTTCACAACGAGGAAGAGGAGGCTGGTGAGGATGGAGCCCAGGTACAAGAGGACCCTGGAGAGAGGATTGGGGAAAAACAAAACAGTTAAATCACACTGTTTTGGAGTCATACATCACAATCCTTCAGTTTCATCAGGATAGAGGGTCCCCCAGCAAGCAGAACTCGAGGCATGCTACGAAATTTGGGCATTCCAGGAAGTTCCAGTGGTTGTACTGGCAGCCCAAGCCTGCTGAGTATTTATTTGAGCTGCTCTCCTCTGGCACGAGCTGTGTGAGTGGCCCTGAGTTACCAGGCTCGTCTTCTGACAGCCGGGCTCTTATCTTGCAGATTGGAAGCGTCGCTCGAGCTCTGCATTAACTTCAGTCGGTCCCTTCTGAGTCATCACAACCACTGCAGCTTCGTTACTGGAAGCCACTGGAGCTCGCCTTTTCCACCGTGGGATTCCCTGGAAAAGGCCAGGAAGCACCTGTGCTGCACAGAAGCGTACCACCTTTTGCTCAAACACCTCTCTTGGAGGTGGGACAGCTCAGGAGGACCTTGAGAGTTCCCCTAGCTTGCTATCAGCACCCACGCTGGGATGCTGATGGCACACAGAACGCGTTTCAGCTTCCTTGGCATCCTTGGAGCTCACATTCCCGCTCCAAGGAGCAACGCTGACCCTCTGTCAGAGCACAGCCAGGTAAGGCATTAGCTCTGTTCAGTTTTTGGGGTCCAAAGCCCCCATTTCTTACACCACAGGCTTAATTCACCTTAAGCAGCCTCTGAAGGTTACACGAAAGTACCACTTACTTGTACTTGTTGAACTCAGCTGCACATTTCACTTTGAATATGACCTAGGGGGGGGAAAAAAAAAAGCAGAGCATTACTGAGCGTGCCCTACAGCTCTCCTTTAAGCTTGGTGATGATGGATACAACAGGAGCCACCATCCAGCTGGGTATCTTGAAGGACCACGGCACCCCTTAGCACAAAATCTTGCTTTGTACCCACTGCAAAAGAGACCTGATGGGCACGGACACCGAATATCCCAGAGGTGTGGTGTAAAGACCTTGTCACTAAGAATATTTTTAAATATTTTAGTGAAATCAAGCACGATCGAGCCCCTGTCGGAGAAGACCACCTCAGCAAGACAAATAATGGATCCAAACCAGCCCAGCGGTGTCAGATGATGGGTCTGCAGGCTGTGAGACACACGCAGAGCTCTCAGCTCCTCCACCCTTCAATGTTTGGAGGCCAAACACACCTGAGAAGTAACTCAGAGGGAAGAAGCCCGCCAGAGGTGGAAGGCCCAGCTTTTTGAGGTGCGTGGCACCTGGTGACAGCGATCTGCAGCCCACATCGCTCCTCAGAGCACCAAACACTCTGTCCAAAAGGGAAATCAGCGCTGCCGTCCTTCCCCACAGCCCAGGGACCTGCGGGGTCACCCTCAGCCTCACAGCTCGCGTCCTGAGGACTGGGATCCCGAAGGAAGCGGGGAGGACAGAGCCTCCGAGGCAGATCCAGGGGTCAGCACGAATCTCAGCAGGTGCAGAGCTTCGGTTCCATTCTTTCAGGAGCTCTCCCGGTCACCTCCCAGGCTGCAGCTGCAGGGAAGGATCACTCACCCGTCCCTCACGAGGCACTCAGCTGTTCCTCCTGCTGGGATTTCGGCACCGCAAAGCTTCTGGAATCGGCTCCTGCCACCAGGATTCCCAGCAACACTCCGGGACCTGAGGGCTGTCTGTTCCATTCTGATCGTTTCGAGCATTTGAAGTCCTTCCTACAGGAATTGGCAGCCTCAGACCCTGTGCCAAGTACTCCAAGCAGCCCCCGAAGTCCTCTGCCCCGTTGTCCAGGCCTGCACCGGTCAGAAGCACAAAGTGATGCACACACAGCCCCTCCAAGAGGAAGCCTGAGCCTTGGAAGGAGAAGCACGGTCACTTTGAGACAGAAATCCCCAAATCCTTCATCCTTGGCTTGCCTGTAGGCTGCATCCAATTGCTTTGGGAGCATCAGGACAGGCAGCCAGGAAGCCTTTTGGTCTGGCACACAGCTGTGCAGCACAGAAATCCAGTTCAGGTACCAGCGCCAGGGCTCTGACTCCCATAAAAGCAGCCCACAGCCACAGCCTCTGCTAGCAGCAAGCCCCCAGACAGACAGGGGAAGGCCACGGGGCAGCAGAAGGGAGGTGCTGGCTCCAGCAGCCCCGTGCAGCTCCTCGTCTCTGCCCTCTGAGTGCAAATCAAGAGCCCTGGCTGGACGGCTGCAGTACCAGCCTCGGGTTTTTCTTAGCTATTCAGCCTCAACACCGACCTACAGATGCTCCTCTGCTTGATCGTGGTGCATCCAGCCACAAGAGACCTGAAAGAGGCAGAAAGCTGTCATTTCCTGGTGGAATCAGCCTCAACCAGCACCTCCTGGCTGCTGACACAGCCACCCGAGCACAGGAACCAGCTCCAGGACGGAGCATTTTGAGGCTGTGACCCCTCAGCAGCTGCCCCCAGCGAGGACAAACAGCTCCCAGGCTGGATGCTCTCCCCGTGCCTGTCTGCTCCAGAGCAATTAGAGGAGCTGGGATGAAAAGAGGCTGATGTCATCCCGCCCGATGGAGCACTCAGACCCAGACAGGTGAAGGGTTAGGGCCACGCCAGTCTGGCGGAGCAGCCCCGAGCAGAGCCCTTACTCATCGCTGCGCACGGCTGCCGACTCCCAGGCCAGGTAGCGATGCCAAAAAGGTCTTGGAAAGGGTCAGGACGAGGTTGTTGTGGCTGCATTTACGGGTACTGGCTCCTGGTGATGACCTGGGGGCAGCAGCAGCTGGCAGGCTCTCGGGAGAGGCGGTGATGCTTCAGCAGATGCCCGGCTGGCAGCAGAGGAGCTCTTCCAAGCAGGGCTGGGGCGTCCTGGGCATCCTTCTGCCTGCTGGGAGCAGAGCTGAGGAATTCTGACAGACCCCGATCTCCAGGTTCCCCGCAGAGATGCTCCTTGTTACAAGCTGAAGCTGAAAGGGAAGGTTCCGAGCAGAAGGCATCCCAGCTCCTGATGCTCCAGGTGGAAAAAGCCCGCGACAAAAGGAGCTTGGACAGGACGGCCTCCTCCCCACGGACAGGAGGAGCACGAGGCAGCTCCATCAGTTGGGATTTTGGTCCCGGAACAGTGCAAACTCCTCCAGCTCTCCATGGGGATTTGCCGTTTCCCCAGGCTCTTCCCCCACCCATCCCCAGCTCAAGGAGCTCCATAAATCGAGCAAGATCAGCGCAGCACAGGCCCCGTTTTCCTTCCCTGCTTCGACAGATGCCATTCCTCCGGCACCCCCACAAAGGCAGCACTGTGCGCAGGGACAATCGGCCATGCCTCCAGCACAAAAGCAGCCTCAGCTTTTATCTGAGGGCATTTCAACCCGGGACAGCAGCCCCAGAGCAGGGACAGCCCAGTGCTCCCCTACAGGTTGCTGCCAGCTGGCCTGAGAGAGCTGGGAGCTGCCGGGCCCTCCGAGCACCTCCTGCCTGAAGCCACCTGAGCTTTAAATCCTCAGCCTGTTTCCACAGCAGCTTCTTACTTTTTTCACTTGCTTGCTCCTCCTGAGCTTTAAAGAAAAAACAAAACAAACATCCAAGCTGGCAGAAAGGTGCCGTGTGTTGGTAGCTAAGAGGATGGGCTAGTTTTATCAGCCTGCTCTCCAAGCAAAGAACAAAATCACAATTTCTTTTTGGTGAAAATGGAAGCCAGAAGAGCACCAAAGGTCCATCGAGGTGGATTTTCTCCAAATCCCACAAGCTCTGGCTTTCACCACCGTGAGATCACTCCAAGACACGACGTGCTGGCCACCCGTGCTGCTCGGGGCAGCCAAGTGTCAGGCCCTTCTCTGTGGGGAAGCATGCACACCCATTAAAATAAGTCACTTTATCCTTTTCCCACTCTGGATGCTGAGCTCCTGTTTCCTCAGACAGGATTTCCCTTGGCTCTAGGTCTGCAAGGAGAGAGAAGCAGGGCATACCCAGCCAGAGTCCACTGCAAAACAGCCACCACAGCAGGAAGGGAGCCTGCCTGAACTCATTCACCTTTCGTTAAGGGAGCTTTTTAACGAGCCTGCGAGGTGGTAAACCCGCTGTCAAATCCAGCAGCCTCACGGGAAACAGAAATCCAGCCAGTCTGGGGCAACAGAGCTCGGGATCTCCTGCTGAGCTTGCCTCCTAAGGGACACACAAACACCTACCGGCCGCAAAAATGGGTAGCTCAGCCTCCCTTCAATTTAAAGATGGATTATAGCCATTATATCCTATATATTATGCAGCATTTGTTATTCTGCTAGCACTCCACAGGCAACGCATCCGATACTGGCAGAATTAACACCAGCTCCCAGGTGTTTGTGCCGGGCAGGGAAGCACCCACACAGCTGAGCAAAAAGGTATAGTGTGAGGGCAGACGTCCGAGGGAACGTGAAATAATCCCCACCGGGGAGACATCGGAGCGGCTTCGCTGCCTGTGAGCGATTCCTTTGTGAGGCTGCGGGGTCTGAGCAGCAGCGCCGGAGCTGGAAGGAAAAAAAGTGCTGCCTGTTTACGAAGCGAGTCCCCGAAGCGGGAGGCTGCTGGCGAGAAACTGGAGCAGAAGGGAAATATTCAGAGGGGGAAGGGAGCAAGAGAAGGGGTTGGGGGGTTAATAAAACACAAAATGGGCAATGGGGGAAGGCAGGGGAGGGGGGATGCGGATCAGCACCAAAAACAAGCAGCTCAGCGCCGTCCTGGGGGTGTTGTTGTGCTGGGAAGGGGCTCAGCTCCGCAGCCCAGGCTGTTACGGGAGGAGGCAGAAGGGTTTTGGGGTTTTTGTGAGGCACCGAAGGGCACAGAAAGGAGCGGGGCTGGCGGCGGCGAGGGGCCGGAGGGAGCGCAGCAACAATAGCAGAAGAGGCTCCGGGCTGGTGACGTAATGCTTGGCGGCCCTCCAGGCCCCTGCTGCTGCTGCCGCCACTTCCCGGGCCCTTAGCAGGAGAGAAATCAATGAGAAATTAGAGAAAAAATGGTTTAAAAAAAAAAAAGCCTCGTGAAGGGACCCACGGCGCTGCCACCCCCACACAGGGAGGGGAGCCCGAGGGGGGCAGGGGGCACCCTGTGTGTGCATGGAGGCTGCCCCTCAACCCCTCCCCACCTCAGCACTCAGGCCACGACCCCAAAACCTCCCATTTTTCCCCCAAAACCCCCGTTTCCCCCCAAACCCCTAATTTTTCCCTCAAAACCCCCTCCGAGCGGGGTTTTCAAGCTGCCAGGCGCCCCTCCCCCCCCCCCCCCCCCCCACAAGCCCTGAAAGCGAAGGCAAACCCCTAAATTTAAAAAAAAATCACCTCAGCGAAGTAGAGCGTGAGGAGGCAGAGGCTGCAGAAGAGCAGGCAGCCGGGCAGGCAGTGCAGCAGCCAGTGGGCGAAGGGCTGCGGGAGCCGGAGGGCCCTGGGGGAGCCCTGCAGGCAGAAGGAGAAGAGCGTGGTCCTGAGGGCGGCCCAGAGGAGGCCGAGGAAGAGGCAGAGGGTGCGGTAGCTCAGCCGCCGCTGCCGGTAGTAGAGGAGCAGCCAGAGCTGCAGGTAGGCGAAGAGGAAGAGGGAGGCGCACAGCGCCGTGTGGACGGCCGTCAGCCCCAGCTCCACGCCGGACACCGCCGCCGCCACCACCGGGGCCGGCCCCTCAGCGGGGGCCGCCGGGGGGTTCATAAGGAGCGGGGGGGAGGCGGCACCGAGCCCGCGGGCACCGCCATGGAGCTGCCGACGCACGCAGCGCGCAGCCCTCCCCGCCGCGCTGCCCGCCCGCCCTCTCGCCGCCAAGAGAGTGAGGAGCGCCGGTATTTGAGGGGGTGGCTGGAGGCAGAGCGCGCTCCCCATTGGCTGCGCCCGGAGAAGTCTCCGCCCGCCGAGCGCAAAGAGGAGCGGGGATTGGGCGGCGCTGCCTGTCACTCTCCGCCAGGCCCCGCCCCTCCCGCTCGCCGGCCTCCGGGAGCGCTGGGCCGCTGTAGGCTGCGGTCCCGCCCCCTTGGGGGAGGGGCCTGAGGGGGTTCGCGGCTCTGATTGGTGCGGGAGGGGAGGGGGCGGGGCCGCGCCTTTCGCGGCGGCGCGAAGGGTCCTGGCAGGTTGAAGGAGGGTCCGCTAGGGTCCTGGCAGGTTAAAGGGGCCCCATAGCAACAGGGCTGGGTCCTGGCAGGTTGAGGGGGTCCCGTAGGGTCCTGGCAGCTTGAGGGGGCTCCTAAGGTCCTGGAAGGTTGAGGGCTGCCCCAGCAGCAGGGCAGCTGGGGGGGCAGGTTGGGTGGCCACCATGGGGGGGGCTTGGGGACATCGCTCGGAGTCCCCTCCGTGTCCTCATCCCCTGCGCTGAGACCCCTGAGGCTCCGATCCGTCACCCACAGCGAGCTGCGGCACGGGAACCCTGCCTGCGTGGTCCCCGAGGGGGACGAGGGACGAGGGAGCAGCGGCACCTACACGCTGGGCACCCCCAGGTAGGTGACACCCCAGGTAGGTGACAGTGACACCCCGGGTAGGTGACACCCTGGGTAGGTGACACTCCAGGTGGGTGACACCCCAAGTAGGTGACACTCCAGGTGGGTGACAGTGACACCCCAGGTAGGTGACGTCCCAGGTAGGTGAGAACCCAGATAGGTGACAGTGACACCTCAAGTAGGTGACATCCCAGGTAGGTGACATCCTGGGTTGGTGACAGTGACACCCCAGGTAGGTGACACCCTGGGTAGGTGACATCCTGGGTAGGTGAGACCCCAGGTAGGTGACAGTGTCACCCCAGGTAGGTGACATCCTGGGTAGGTGACACCCCAGGTAGGTGACACTCCAGGTGGGTGACAATGACACCCCAGGTAGGTGACACCCCGGGTAGGTAACAGTGACACCCTGGGTAGGTGACATCCCAGGTAGGTGATGGTGACACCCTGGGTAGGTGACACCCCAAGTAGGTGACACCCCAAGTAGGTGACACCCCACGTAGGTGACAGTGCCAGCCCTGAGCCAGCTCGGGATCGTCCATCAGCGATACCATCCATCAGCATGGGGCCAGCTGCCCCGCAGGGGCTTTGGGGACAAGGAGGGTGCCGGGTCACGCCGTGGGCTGTTGGCCGTGCACTGCCATGGGACAGCTCTGCCCCGTTGGGAGGCTGCAGCGTGTCCTCCGGGGTGCTGGGAGGGGGGGGCTGAAAGTGAAAAAACTCAGGGAAATGAGTTTTAATTTTATATTATCCTGAAGGGCCCTTTCTGGGGTCCCCGGCAGGAAAGGGATTCCCATGGCAGGGGGGCAGCACAGGCACATCACAGTGAGACAAAGCACGCTGGACAACAGGCTGGGATTTTATTTAATGTAAACGTTTTCCAGCCTGTTGAGGACTCTCGAGAAGCCAAAAGGTTCCTTGTGCCAAAAAACAGCTCCTGTAGCTCATGGTAGCCTCGCTTTTGGGCACCCTCACCCCCTTATTCCAGCCCCGTATCTCATACGCTCGCACTAGGGCCTCCCCTGGTGTGGGATCCAAAATCGCAGAGCATGGGGGAGGCAGCAGGGACACTGGGGGAAGTGTCAGCGTGCCGGAGAGGAGCCCCGTTATCTCGTGCCTTCGTGTGCCAGATGTGCCTCCGGTCCCCTGAGCTGTGCTGGTGCTGGTCGGCGCGGCGGAGGGGTTGCAAAGCAGCCTGCAGCCTCCCGAAAATGCTGCTGGTGAAAAGGGGGATTGTCTGTGCACGGAAAATCTGTGAGCACTCAGCTTTGAAGCAGGAATTGGGGACAGATAGTGAATAAACAGCGCTGCGGTGAGGCTCTGCCTGCCCTCCGAGCACAGCTCCGGGCTCTCAGCATTGCCCCACATGGGGCAGCCGGGCTGGGACGCCTTTTGGTACATTCGGTGTAAAAATAAACCCCTTTCTGTGTAGAAATAAACCCCTTTCTGTGTAAAAATAAACCCCTTTCTGTGGCTGAGGGCTCAACGCCACAGCAACATATGACAGAGGGCACCGCTGTAATCAGAACTGGGCCTGGCTTGTTATATGCCGTGTGCCTCCTCCCCAGGCTGCTGGGGAGAAGGGGCAGGTGGAAACGGGAGCAGATATTTCCTTTCTGTGTTTACAGACGAGTGTGGCCCCTTTCCAAAGTGGCAAAGAAGCAGCTCAGCGCTGTCACTGCTCCAGGGCGGCTTCTTGACCGTACTCAGGCAAAGAAGTTGCCCTCAGAAATTTTGAAGGGCTGATGAGCTCGTTGCTCCAGCAAAACCGTGTAGTGATAATTAACCTTAGAGTCGTCAGCTGATTAGGAGAAGGCTGGTGCTGGCCACTTTTTCGAGGGAGGGCAGGGAAGAGAAGCCTGTAGTGAAAAATATGTAAAGCAGCGGAAGATGCAATATCGCTGCCCAGCCATAGGATTCCACGAAACCAACGCATAGCCTCACCCTGAAAAAAAGACAAAAAGACTGAAATCTTTTGCTTATTGACATCAGCAGCATTTCAACAGCTGTCAGCAGTATATGTCAACAGTTGTCAGGCATTTCTCGTGGAGTTTGTGTGGTCTTTTGATGAATTAAAGACTCTCAGGACAACCCAGCCCCTGGTCAGCGAAGTGGCCGTGGGCTGACGGTTTCCAGATGCACTTTAGTGGGATCCCAAGGGTGCTTTCTGTGCCTCTGATGAACCAATTTATCGTCTTCTTGGGAGAAAACAGTCAGACAGTACACCTGTTGGGACAGTCTCCGTGCTAGGACAAGCTAGCTGCAGGCCAACGTGCTGCTTTAGGAAAGGCCGGGCAGTCAGGTGTGTCATGTGGGATTCTTGTGTGATCCGGAGAGCAGGAGGCTGAAACAAAGAGGATATTCTGTGAGTTTTCTGGATCCCCTAAAGAAATCCTGTGTGCACAGTCCAAAGTGCAGGACGAGCCCCGGGGCTGGCTGGCCGACGTTATGCTCTCCCTTGCGTTTTTCAGCAGCGTGCATATTTGTTCTGGGGCATCCAGCCATGCCAGGGAGGGTGCCACAGGCCAGTTTTGCCTGCTCTAGCTCACGGGTTGAGTCAGCCCTATGTGGATTTGGGGCTATTGTGTGTCCCCACTGCCGACCAGGTTTGGAGGGCTTCGCACTGGTTAGCTGCTGCTGGGGGGGCAGGACGGGCAGGGAGGCCTGGCTGCCAAAAACACAAAGCTGCTGGGTGCAGAGTGAACGTCCTGCTGCAACAAAAGGCTGGATATGTAGAGATCATCACAGGAAAGGCCGTGGTGGCTCTGTTATCCTTTAGGAACATATTCCTAGGGAGTAAAAACTTGCTGGCTGGGGGCTCTGCAGCCTGGAAAATGCTGGTACAATGAGAAAAAACGAAGATGAAGCAGTAGTGTAATGTATTCAGACCAAAAGGGTATTTATATACATATATTTATATTGTGTTTTTTTTGCACCTTGTCCAGTGCATCTTAAAAACCACCTCCTATCACCCTCCTTTGAAAGAAATAAGCTGCAGCTTAATAAATACTGTAGATGGGGTCCTGGGGGTGATGAGGGGACCCCAGCCCATATTTACCACTCAGGATTCCCAGGCTGAACCCAGAAATATCATTTGGCCAAGCTTTTCTCCATGTTCTCCACAGGGGTTTTCTCCCCGTGCCCAGCAGAGCAGTTCCAGTGCTCCACCGTGAAGCCTGGGGTGCTTCGAGGACTGCTTGTCGTCCCCTGGTGGGGTTGGGTCCCTGTGACAGCTGGGTGTGCTCAGACTTGATTTTGTCTGTAATAAAATACTCAAAGCTCCAGACTTTTTGGGAAGCCCTTAAATCTGGTTTCAGTACGTATTGGTGGGAAGGCAGAGCAGGCCGGTGACTGCACCTCTGGGGTGAGGCCTGGCTTTATCGGGGGTTAAGAGATGTGCCCAAGGGCCTTACAAGTGATTTTAGGGGCAAAATGGGAGATGGAAGGAGGAGGACACAGGCCGGCAGTCAGGATATGAGCAAAGGGGATGGGATCGCTGCCAGATTTCCAGCTGGGCAAGTGGATGGTGTTGTAATAGCGAGGCTGAGGGAACAGACAACAGACTGACAACAAATTCTCCTACTTCGAACAGTGACTGGAGACGTGTTTTCCAAGGTTACCAGCTTGGACATGTTTATGGATGATTATGCATGATTCACGAAGAAAATCCCAAATACCCAGGTGCTCCAAGTCTCCCTGGAACATGGGTGATAAACCTCGCCTCCAGTTCTGTCTCTGTGCCTCCAGGGAGTGCTCCTGGAGCTCCTTTGTACACCTCCGAGACTGGCACATCGCTGTGGGGAGCCAGAGACTGGGGCTGGGAGGAACAGAGGGCTGGAGGGTGGGAAATTCAGGTTCAAGAAGGAGGGGGAGGAGAGGGATCGGCAGAGGTTGATGTGGCCCAGAGGGAAGCCCCTGGGCAGGAAGGAGTAACGAGGAGGTGAGAGGACACGAATGGGGATGGGATGAGCAAATATGAGCACGTTTTTGGGAGTGAACAGCCAGAAAAGCGTGGGATGTGTGTGTGCTGGGGGGGTGGGATGGTGAGGGACTGTAGTGGGGCAGATGGGACTGGCTCTGGGAAACGTGCAAGAGAGCACCAGAGACTTCCAGGTGAAAATGTTTCATTGCTTCCTCAGCGTTGTATTTATGCCTTCGTGCTGCTAAAGCCTCATCCAAACCCCTCGTGTACACGGGAGGGAGAGAAGGGAGCCTGTGAAGGCTGAGCGTGCCTGGCTTTCCCCAGCTGCCTGCTCTCGGAGCAAGGCTGAGGGGCTTTGCTTGTTTTCAAGCATTTGAGTTTGGGCTCATAACGGGGCAGCGATAACGAGCTGACAGCATCTGACACGGTGCTGGGGGGAATGACAGTCCATGTACACAGGGGCATTTGTTAAGGAAAGCAGCTGCAGCTCGTAATGCAAAGCAAACATGTTCTTGGTGGCTTGAATCCCAGCTTTGTCTCGTTGTTGGCCAGGGACGTTGTTGACTAGCCCTGCTGCAGGGCACTCAGCAGCAAAGCTGGGTACCTGAAGGGCAGGCTGCAGCAGAACCTGGTTTTAAAGAGGGGAATTAAATGACAAAAAGATGTTTTCTCATCTTTGTTTGACTCCAAAAGAAAAAAAAAAAAAAAAAGGAGGGAAGAAAAACAGCCCTAAATTGAAAGCACAGAGGGTATGTGCGCTTGCAGATACCACTCAGGGGAAAGGGAATGGCCTTTGCTGTCATTTTCATGGTTGTGAGAATCACCTGCTGCTCGAGTAACTAGTTCGTGTTGTCCTCAAGGTGTTTGTGTAGCTGTCACATCTGTAAATCATTCGTGCTGCACCTACCTAAACAGAAAACACTCGTATATATGTGTTTGTGTTTTTTTTTTTTGTTATTTATTTGTTTTTTGTTTGTTTGTTTTTGCAGTTGTGGCTCTCCCGTGCCTGTTACCAACAGTAACCATGCCAGCCCAGAAGGACAGATGGTTTCCTTCCTTCTCATTCCTGCTCTTCTGCGCTTACTTCATTCCGATGCTGGGAAGTACAAGTCTGCTACAGGAGCTGAGCCCCCAGGAGTATTTCAGTGGCTTGCAAGCTGGCAGGGCGTCCCTGGCTTATTTCAGCCCTAACGGTATGTATTCAACAGCATGCACATCAGCCGGGTTTGCAGGAGACTTGTGTCAGGGTGTGTATGGAAGTGGAATAACGAGGAGACAATTCTGAGTATTTTAAACCCAAAGCTGTTTTGAAGAGCTGGTCAAGCCCAGCTGGCAAAATGGGGTTTGCATAGCTCCTGAGTGCCCTTGGCAGGTGGAAGTGTCTTGGGGTGGCATCTGTCCTGGTTGTGTCCCTAAACACTCTCCTTCCAGCCTCTTCATTAATTTTCCAGATGCCCTGTAAGGAGCTACCCCCTGAAAGGTGCCGTGTTTCTTTTCCACAGGACGTCTCAATGTCATTACAAGGAGATCCATCACCTTGCCCTTCTTGTTCTGCTCCTCCATGACCCCCAGGCATGGTTTCTCAGAGACCTGGATGTGGGCTGAGGAACCCATGAACACTGGATGTGTTAGGAAGGAAGGTGGGGAGCTATCAAAAATAAAGCTGTGGTGGCTTTAGTGAAGGGGAGGACAGAAATCCAGCTGGATTCAGGGATCATACATGAGATACACTGATGCCCACCCTCTCCCTTGTCACAGATAGCTCAGGAAAACACAGGCATTTGGTGACCCACAGTCCCAGGGCAGTGAATTACTCCCAGTAAGGCTAGCAGAGGCTGGCCTGGGGAGAAAAGGTGTTGTTCTGCTCTCCTGCTGCCTTGCCTGCAAGAGGAAGGGATTGAAACCAGCTTTTTTTTTTTTTTTTTTTTTTTTTCTGTTTTAGTTTCTCCTGGTGCCCAGCCCTTCTTGGAACAGATTGAGAACTCAGTCGAGGCTCTGCAGGACTATGGCATTTCGGTGGTGAAGGTAAATGAGGACAAGGAGTGGGGCAGGGTATTTCTGCAGGGCTGACTGTGGGGTGGACAGAGGTTGTCTCTGCCGACCTTGGTGATGGACGGCAGTGGGACCCCGCAGGAAAGGGAGTGCTGGCTGCACAGGGCATCCCATTTTTCTCTTGACCCAGCTTGTGGTAACCACAGCACACTGCTGTGAAACAAAAGCATCACACCCGCTTGGGGGTCGTGTCACACCTTCTGCCTGTGGGATGGGGCAGATTCCTGTGTCCAGGGAAGACTTTACGTTGCCCACACTTCAAACAGAGCTTTTATTTGCATTCGTGGGTTTAGGACATGTTTAACTTCTCATGTTTTTCTTGAAAATTGTCCCTTTTCATGGGAAACCTCATGGGCCAGGCTTGGCTGGCTGATCTAATCTGACCTCCCAGGCAGCTGCATATGGTTTGTGGCATTGCCTGGTTACTGATGTGTGCCCCTAACCATGGTACAGGGAAGGATATGATCCCTGCTGTGTTGCACAAAAGAGCATCAGCCTGCTGCTTCACTCAGGGCATGGAACTTGCCTGACCCCATCTCGCCTTGTGCACTGGAAGAGGCTCAGACTGAAGAATGTTGGCGGGGGTCAGTTCACTTCTTTTCAATACCGTGCAATTAATGCTAAATAGGATGCGTTATTTTAAATTTTTTTGGCTGATTTTTTTTGCAGTTGTAGGTGAGTGAATTACAGATTCATGCAAGTGCAATTAGATTTTATAAGAAGTGCTTATATATATGTGTGTGTGTTTCAATCCCTCCAGACGCAGACTGAGTTCAGTAAGCAAGCAGTGGTCTGTCACTTTGAATATGCTTGGCAGATCACAAGATCTCTTAATCCTGTCTGACCCAAATCGAGGCAGGCTTGAGCTGGGGAACTGAAATACCGACTCCAGTCCGCAGCACTGCACTCTGTTCATCTCACTGTGTGATTGTATTTTCTCTCCCAGCAGTTTTGGGAAGGCTGGCACTTATATCCTGGGATGGGAGAATGCTGTGGTACCGTGTGTTTGTAGGCATTTGTAGAGCTAGATGTCCAATAAATACTTTTAATTCCAGGTTAACTGTCCCAAAGAGGATGTCTCAAGATACTGTGGAAAAGAAAATGCTTTAAGGAAAGCCTACCTGTTCAGGTAAGGGTGGGCTTTCTGGGCACCACGCTGTAATTGCTTTGAAGTACAAAGGTTTGGAGGAAATGCTGTCAGGGAGCAGAGATGTCTGCATAGGAAGCGTGGGGCCATGAGGACAGCAGTGCCTTAAAGATTTTAGCAAAAAATACCCCAAAAAGGTTCCACACATGCAAAGTAGATGCCTTGTCCTCAGTGTGAAAACCCCTGTCCTGCCCCACGTTCCTTTTTATCAGCTCAGAGCTGTTGTGCTACATGAAACCATCAAAGACATCCTCAGTCAGTCCCTCTGGGCTCCCACCACCAGGTCCCCAGGACTACAGTCCGTGCACTATGTTCTGGATCTGCTCCTAGAAAGAAACACTCTTCAGTGCCCTTCCTGTTGTGGTTGGCTCACCACGCAGGTGGGAAGGTTTAGCTCTTGGTCTCTGCGTGGACTGTCAGCTGGAAGCTTTTCCACATTTCAGGTAGAGGGCTTTTTCAAAGCAAATGTGCTCTGTTCTCATTGATTATCATATATGACAGAGGAGACCTTTTATCAGGGAGACCCTGCTAGTCCTAGGAACTCCCCAACTTCAGTCCTGACATCTTCCTTCCAGCCATACCTGCCAGCAGACACCTGGAGATATCACTGAGTAGAAATGAATTTAATACGTGTTGCTAATCTTTCACGGTTTCTTTGCTGATATTTTTTCTTCTCTCCCCAGAGGGAACATGCTGATCAGAGAATTTCCTACTGATGCCTTGTTTGACGTGAACTCCATCGTTGCTAATGTTCTGTTGTAAGTACAGACCAGACTCATCTCAGTGAAATTGTTTATTTTTCGTTTTCACTTGTCGATAGAAAAGTTTGCATAAATATAAAGTGCACCAGAGGCTGTTTTCAGCCAAGCAGAAGGCTCCTTCTCTCTTTGGGATGGTTTGACCCTGTTAAATCTGTGCCCTGGACATGACTCACCAGCACACATCTGGGCAGCTGTATTTGGCTGTGAATCTTGCATCTGCCAGCAAGAAGCTGGAGTTTCACCTTTGGGTTTTTATTTCCATCGTGATTATGTAGCTGCAAATTCTCTCTTAAAAGAAAGCAGTTGCTAATGAGTTTTCTGGCTTCTCAGTGCCCTGCTCTTTAATGAAGTTAAATACGTCGAAACACTGACGGATCTTCAGAATATAGAAAATGCACTGAAAGGGAAGTCGAATATGGTCTTTGCGTACGTACCAGCTACTGGAACTGCAGGTATTAACACCCAGATTCTCTTCTTTGCTCACCCCCAGAGCCTTTTTTTTTACTAATGTGGAAGGGAGCTCGTTTTATGACTCAGAATCCTGGAAATGGAGAATTGAAGACATGTGAAAAGGCCACCCAAACACGAGCTCTGTCTTGCCTTGTTGCCAGATGAATCAGGTTGACCAAGACGGTTTTGCTGGGAGCACACAAGCTTTCAGAGATGGACTGGACAGAGAAAGCAAGCCAGTGGTTGCTGCCTGAAGAAATAAACCCATTGGCAGATCTCTACTACAGATATGTGGCAGAATGCTTTCACCTGCCCCACCTCTGTGTTTGCTGGAGATCAGCAGTTGGGTTCAGCCCGTGACTCGGTAACCTCCATAGCATGGCTTCAGCCCCTTGTGGAGTTTTACTGAGAGTTTCTGAAAGCTTGATGCTTGTCTTGATGCTTGTGAGTGGGAAGGATGAAGAGGGAGATCTGGACTGAGCTGCAGCAGTGAATTAGTCACACCTTTCTCTCTGCAGAGCACAGAGCTGTGATGGAAGTGGCTTTTGTCTACGGGACTGTCCACCAGTTTGTTCTGACAACTGAGGCAACGCTGTTGAAAGACGCTAGGTATGTCCAAACACACACACCAACGCACACACACCAGGTATATCTGCTCCCCTGCACTGATTTTTTGGTTTCTCATGTTCCCAGGTCAAATCTAGCATTGGCATCCTTGCTAGCTTGCATGGGAGAAAAATCAGTTTCACTAGAAGTGAACCTGTCTGTGTTTAAAGCATCCAAATGTTGCCAGGCCTTTAATGCACTGGGCTCACTGCTGGCTTCATGCTGAGCTATAGAACAGATGATTTCCAGTCAAAGATCAGCTTGGGGTCCTCCAGGATATTTAGGAATCTCCTTTCCAACCAGCTGGCAGTGTTGACCTTTCTCAGCCCCCTTGGATGTCAACAAGCTCAGGACCTACATATGCATTTTGCATCTCAAGGTAAAAGTCCACCCTAGGATGGTTATTAGGGTAACAGCCAAGGATGGATGGTGAGATCTGTTTTGCTTTTTCCAAAACTGATGCTGCTTGTGCTCTTGGCTTTGGACTAGCCATTGTTGACTGCTCATTGACTGGGATTTTATAGAAGAGCCCACTGTCTCCCTTCCCTAGCTGACTGCCCAAACCTCAGCCATGGGTTCCCTGGAGCTTTACAGAACAAAGGAGTCGCTGCAGGATAGGCAGAGAGGAAGGTGGGAATATCAAATGGCATGCTGCATCTTCAGCAAGGCATTTAAACAGCAGCATGCTTACTTTCACATCCTGTTCTTGGAGATTGTGATCAGGGATCGCGTTTTTTGTTTGCCACTAGATGGCACGATTGTCGTTTGGACAGGACATGGCTTCATCCTACACAGAGCTGAGAGGGCACCAGCAGCCAGGCTTTGGGGTCTTAATACAACATCCACTCTTCCACAGAGAGATCGGAGAGATCACAAAGCCCTTTACAAAAAAAAAAAAAAAAAGTGATCCCTATGATCCCTATACTAGAGATGGTGTAATGGATGCACAGGGAAAAGAATGTGACCTCCCAAAGTTGACCCACAGCCCAGCACCAGTGGTGGTACCAGAACCAGGAACCACCACTAGCCAAGGAACCATCCAGGGAACTTGATTTCACTTCTTCCTTTGTAACAGATAGAGCCAATGCTGTTCAAAAGGTGAAATATTCCTTACATAGTACGTAAGATGTCATCAGGGAGGTAAAAGACACAAGTAAACCTATATTTCAGCTGTCCTCCCCAAGCCAGGGTCCCCACTGGAGTGGCAGGGCTGGTCCCAATAAGAAAAGCTTGTTTTTGTCCTTTTGGAACTAAGCCAACTGCTCTGTGGTTGGGGTCATTTATATCAGGGTCTTCAGCAGACGGTGAGCATCATTGTGAAAGGTGCCTGGCCACAACTCTACATGGTACTAGTAGAGCTCTCAAAGTCCCATGTGCCAGTCACACCCTGAATTGGGAGAATATCTGCCCTGTAAAACCTCGCCAGCAAATACTGGCGCTCTGTCGGGGTATTTTTAAGCCCCGTGATGGATCTCCAGCTCAGTGTGGGTTTTGTTTTCTCTCTCCCAGCAGCGATGAGCCTGATGCATCATCTGCCCGGCTGCTGTTCTGCCACTGCCAGCAGGCCACGGACGTGGCGCAGCCCTGCAGGAAGACACCCATGGAGCAGGATCTGACCGTGCTAAACATCCACAGGCACCTCAAACTCATGGGGGCTCCTCTTGTGGTACGATGGGGACAGAAATTATGCACCAGGCTTGGGCTGTGCAGTGCGAGGGCAGCTGGGGCAGAGGTGGGGATGAGGGAGGTGTGAACAGAGGACGAGGCAGAGAAGGGGAATCTGCCCCTTCCCCATGCTCCTAGGTTGAATTCAAGCAAAGAAAAGGTCTGAGACTGTGAGTAACACTCTATTATATTGCTGAGCTTACATGGACTTCCTTTTCAGGAGTGCCCAGGGCCAATCTGTGGTCCTGTGGTTGCACCTAAGCACAATGAATGGGAACGTGCTTCATTCAAAATGGGGTGGAGGTGCCTCTTTGACTTTGCTGCGACTTCTGGGCTCCCCACAGGAGGATCAGCACCTCCGGGAGACAAGATTCACGCCCTGGTGGGGCACAGGAGACAGGAGGCTCCTTTTCCCTTTTCCCACTGGGCAGAGAAGGCCTCCAGTTCCCACTGGTGACAGCTCTGCCAGGCAGAAATGAAGTCTCTACGTCACCCAGCCTCCTGCAGTAAGCCCGTGGAGGGAAGTACTTCATTAAGCAGCTCTGTGCTGTCATGAAACAACATGTCAGAGGCACAAAGGGAAAGGATGCCAGCTCTTGTGTGTGGCAGACAAGGTTTCCAAATTGCCCCGGGGCACGGCTGTCAGATAAATAGAAATTAATGGAAATCTGACATCAGGAGGTGCCAGGTCACAAGGAACAAGAATATATAAAGCCCAGATTTTTAACAGGGATGGTCCTGAAAGGTCGGAACAGTTTAACCAGGGTTGTAGGGGTTCTGCTTCAGTGGATGTTTTAGAATCAGAGTGGAAGTATCTGGAAGGTATTTCTGGAAGGTATCCTTATTTCGGTGGCTGGAGAGAACATGATGTCTTGGGCTGTGCAGGAGATCAGCCTGCCAGGTTACCTGTTGGCCTTAGAAACTGCAGGCTATGAACCCTCTCCTAGGCTCCAAATTTCAGTGAGGAAGTTGTTCCAGGCTTTCAATCTCACTTTCCAGCAATTTTTTTAAAGTGATGGTGATCTGGTGGTTGGTTTTCCAGCTGTTTTCCTCAGAAAACGAGGCTTCTGTGCCTCCCTTTCCAATTACTTTCGAGCCTGTTTGATCAATTTCAAAATAAATTCAATGAAGTTCCATTGAAACAGGCAGCTGGGTGGAAAAGAGCTGAAATACGTCAAATATGTGGAGATGTGCTGCAGTATAACCATGTATCTTTTCCAGACAGAGGTTGCTGAGGACCCAGAGAAGGTTTCCACTGTTCACTTACAGCTTGGGCTACCACTTGTGTTCATCCTCAGCCAGAAAGAGACCTACGAGGCAGACAGGAGAACAGCAGAGTTTTTGGCCTGGCAGCTCTTGGGGAAAGCAGGAGTCGCCCTTTTGTCCAGGTATTTGCTTCCCTGTGTTTGGGGAATTCTCCTTGGTTTTCATGGTGTTTCTGAGCTCAGTTACCCTACAGCAAGGACAATGGGATCACAGTCAGTGGGTTTACTGGGATCTGTGTGAGAAGCAGTAAGAGTATGTTACATATGGTGAGAGGATGTCAAATTAGAGGGCATGATTCTCCAGAATCACTTAAAATTGGTTTCAGACTCTAGCTGGAAGTGTAACCTCTATATTTGAGTCTCTTGCTGATTTAGAAGTAGAAGAATAGTCAGACTGAAAGAAATTTCAGAAAGGAAACTTGGAAAGCACAGACCAAGATCACAAAGATCAAAAGACCAAAAACCAGAGATCTTTTGAGGGCTTACTTGCCCATCTGTGCAGGTGATGTTTGAGCTGGAGCCGGGAGAGTGGGCAGTCCGTGACAAGTCAGGATCTCCCATTCCTGAGGGGCTGCCCCCTCCTAAATTTTGTGTGTCAGCAGGTGATACAGCAGCTGTGGGTTGGGACCTTGATGTGGCATGTCTGCTCTGTGCCCATGCTGCTGGCAGCAGCGCAAGTGGAAGGAGAAGCAGGAAGGATGGGTGTGGGCTGTTTTCTTACAGCTTTCTGCCATCGTGGTATCTCCTCGCACAGAGGCACTTCTTGGCTGCGTTCACCCTGAGCCAAAATCCACCGTCAGAGCAGCTGCGCTGGGATGTGGCTACCAGCGTGTGAGCACAGACATGAATCATGGAAAGGGAATTCAAAGCCCTTGTGAAATAAGCACAGATTGTGTCAGTCCCACCGGGTCACTCGGGACTTAGCTCTTTGGCACTGAGTTAATTCACGTGGGCTGGGCTCCCACAGGTACTGTGGGGCCCCGAAGCACGGCTCTGTGAGGACGTGGTGCTGCTCAGAGTGGGGTGATTGCCAGCCAGGGAGGCTGGACAGAGCAGGTAACCTTGCACATCCTCACACCATCTAATATTCTCTTTGTATTTTGGAAGGGACCTGGTGGATTTGAATGTTCTGCTCCGGTCCAACGTCGCTCTCAAGACACCAGATGAGGTTCGATGTCGGATTTCTTTGTTGTACAACTCTTATTTCACTATCTGGATGTGGCTCTCCTGAGAGGGTGTTGCTTGCCTCTGTTGTGATTTGACAACCTTCCCAAAAGCTCAAGGGAACATCGTCTTTCCATAGCTCTATGCACGTATTTGGAACTGCCTGAGCTTGGTACAGCAGGGCAATTGTGCCTCCTTACAGGAGATAAAAGGAAGTGTTTATTTTGGGCTCTAATCATGGGGTGATATCTCCATTGCACAATGAAGCAATGCAAGGTTGTGAACTACCCAAGGTAGTAGTCCAAGTGTAAATTCCCAGAAGATTTGGACTTCTAAAGGCCCTTGGCCCGGTAGGAAAGGAGTTCAAAAGATGGAAGGGGAAACGAGCATGAAACTAAGAGCCAGAAAGCAAACAAAGGTCTGTGCCGAACTGATTAACCAAATGCCTCTGGCAGTGATCTGTGAGAAGGGCAGAGCCTGAGATAAATGAGGCTGATCAAGATGAGCTAAACTCTGGAGGGGCCTGACCCAGCTTGTGAGGCAACAAATGCCAGGGAACATGCATTGCCCCAAATTGCGTGAACTGTCACTTTTGAGATTGGAAAGAAACAGGATCAGACCTGAACCTGAGTGTCCCCCGAGGGCTTCCCCCAGCCTGGTGAGAGATGTGCACGTTGTGTTTCTTCTCTTAGAGGTGCCAGCAGTTTGTCATTTCTCTCAGTTCATTATAAAACTCATTTTCTCTGAAGTGCCTCTTGCTGAGACAGTGCCAGAACTGGTTTTAAGCTGACAAGGTCTCATTTCTGAGAAATACACTTTGGTTGGCAGTCCATTACACTTGGGAGCACTCGTCTTTATTGAGCTACATGAGACAGAAGATCTTCTGTGCCATTTTCCCAGGCCGTGATGGGCTGCTCTGGCCTAGCCTGACCTCTCTAGGGGCTAGGAAGCAGAGTGGGCCATGTATCTGTAGCTCAGCTCCCACTCACATTCACTGTTCGGCCTCTGGGCTTTTTCTCATAGTAGGAGATCCGTGTTAAGATGTTGGGAGGTGGAGCAGGTGTCCACTTTCACCATTCCTGCTACAGACAGAGGATCCCACATAGCCACAATTACTTCCTGAAAACCAAACATCAGTTTGGAGTGAAATAAGCTCATGTGCAGATGAAACTGCACCAAAGAAAGACGTCCCAGGATCTCCCCTGTTTGGCAGCTTTAGGAATCTGTTGGTATACCCCAAAATAAGGGGCTAGATGGGAGGGAACTTTAAATTCCCTCCCCATCAGAAGTCCCCATCAGCCTTGAGTTTGGTTTGCAGCTAGAATAGACACAGGGTGATGTTCTGCTCCTATTTTCCTTAGGGAGTGCCGATCAAATACCTGGTCTTGGAAGACACCGATGAAGTTATAACCTTGGTGGAAGATAAGAGCAAGGTCGAACAAATCCAGGAGGAGGAGGAGGAGGAAGAGGAGGATGAAAAAGAGAATGACAATCAAGGTGAGTAATTAAACAGTGAGAAGCTGATTGACATCAGGTAGGACATGCAGTCAACATCTCCAAGACATATGTTAAAGCATTAAAGAATGCTCTTGCAAATCCAAGGCAAACTATCCCTTTGGAGGGTGCAAAGAGGACAATCACATTTTCAGTGATGCCCAGTACCAAGGCAAGAGATAACGGGCACAAACTGGAACATATGAGGTTCCCTCTGAGCATCAGAAAGCACTTCTGTACTGTGTGGGTGATGGAGCCCTGGGAAAGGTTGCCCAGAGAGGTTGTGGAATCTCCTTGGAGATTCAAAAGCCACTTGGACATGGTCATGGGCACCCTGCTCTGGGTGTCTCTACTTGAGCAAGGAGGATGGACCCAGAGGTCCCTGCCAACCTCAACCAGTGTGTCATTCTGTGGTTATCACAGTCACACGATGGCTGTACAAAGTAGCTCTTTAATTTTCTGCAGATCCCTGGAGTTTCATGACAGACAGCTGTAATTTTCAGAGCAAACACCACAGACAAAAATCAGCAGCTGTTACAAAAACGGTTGCAGAGATGCTGCATGAGAGAGGGGCTCCTTCTGCTTAAATATGTCCAGCTTCAGGGGGGCAAGGTGCTGAAAGAGCACTCGACACTGTCTCCTCTTCAGGCATCAGAAGAAATTATGATTTATTTGTCAGAATTATTTGTCCTTTTGGAAAGGTTTGAGACATGTTTTGTAAGAGCTGTTCCAGACTTGCTTTCTCCAGGGAGAAAACACCGGCCCCTGCAATGCTTTCTTGAAAACATTTGTTTTCTATACCAGATTGTTTTTGTTTAGCAGAATTATTAAAATGTTCTAATGGGGTTGCAGATGGGTGTGTAGTTCCCTGTGCCTTTTGTGCACGTGTTTCTTCATGCACGGATGTTGGCCTCTTGCAGACGTTCAGGATGATCAGGTGGTGGAAGCGGTTTCCAGGGACAAGAAGCGAGAGCTGCCCTTGGAGCAGATCCTTACCCTGACGGAGGAGACCTTTCACTCTGCCGTGTTGAAAGCTGCCCAGACGGTGGTGCTGTTTTATGCCAGCTGTGAGTATAAAATGTGGACTGGCAGGCCCTTCACTAGCTCGCACATTTTCCGTAGAGTGGTGATACCGTAGGCAAGTTTAAATCTTAAATATATGCTGCATCCTGTCCCATGTACCCCCACCCACTGGTAGCAATCAGATTAAATTACTTCCTCTCATTGACTGATAATGTGTGAAGACAGAGCGTCTCTCAGTATAAAATACATCAGTGGTTTTCCACTTTACTTTGACAGGGGCTGAATGCGGGACAAGAGGTAAAATGAGCGTGGTGGACTCATGGGATAACCTAGGAAACCCAGTCACTGACTGCTGCAAAAAAATAAAGTCAAATTTTCTTCATTTCATTCAGTCTTTCAGAGCTTGGAGCACCTTAGGATGCAGAAAATGGTAATGTAACGTTGTCAGTCACCTATATGTAACTTGGGGCTTTGTCTCTTCTTTGTTTCAGGGGAAGCAGTGTCCCTGGTAGTGCTACAGACTTATGTGGAGGTGGCTGATCACCTGAAAGGTAAGGTGCCACGGGTCTAAGTTCCTGTAGGGAACATCTGAAGTACAAACCAGAAGACTGGGAAGATATTGGTGGTATCTCAGTTCCTCACCCAGAATATACTCATTTTCAGTTCCTAAACTTTTAAGGAAGGCATACCCACATTAAGTTGTTTAGGAAGAGGATTTGTTTCTTAATTAGGGATCTTTGCAGTCCCTTTGTGCCTGCATAAAGTCATGGGACTGGCAGTACAACCTTACACAGTCACCTTCTGCTTTAGGTGTAAATTTGTACACACCAGCTGCCCAAGCTGCCTTTCAGCTGAGATTGTGGTGTTGATGGGCTCAGTGATTGCACGATAAATGCCCAATATCATGAGGAGACAGGACAGAACATCAAAAGCAGTGAGTGACACAGCATGGGCTTTGGAGGTGGAGGGACAAACAGCAGGCACCCTAGCCTGCATCCCAAAAACAGGATCCTGTTGGTGCCCCTCAGCACTGTGACCTGTAAGGAGCAAGAAGACGCGCTGCTTGCTGCACAGCATGAGGCTTGAGAGCCAAATCGGTGTACGAGGGGGCTACATCAGGTCTCCTGCACTTGGAAGTCACCACATAAGCACTTGATCTGGAGCAGAGCAGTAACCAGGCTTTGGTAGGAGGCATAACAGACAGGTGTGGGCAGGCCCAGATCCAGAGGGGGAGCAGGATGGTGTCAGAGAAAGAATTTAAAGCGATGATGCCTTCAGGGCCTGTAGACGGGCTTAATTACATGGGAAGTCTCACAGGCAGCCACAGATTCCATAAATAATACATGACAGCGAAGAATCAGTAACATTTAAAGACAACGCACATCAGGCAGTCTGCTAATAAATACAGGAGGGATTGGTGCTTCAGGAGTGTGGTATTTCCTGAGCAGTGTTAAGCGCCAGTTCAGCTTCATTCAGGGCTTCAGCCCTATCCCCCTCTATAGTCAACAGAATATGGGTGGGTTCTTCTGCACTATCAGGCTTATATGGGCTGAATCTCTTCTAAAGATACCTGTGTTTGCCCCTGACTGACTGACAGGGTTATACCCAGGTGACTTCATCCCCAACTCACTTCAGTAGCTGGTGCCTTCTGTGTGTTTTCATTCTTCATCAAGGCTGATTTCTCATCCTTATTTCTCACTCCTCTGGGACTGAGCACCTTGTCCTGCCAATTGCAAGCAGGATTCAAACAGCTCTCAGCAGAGAGAAAATGTATAGGGTGTGCAGAGGACTCAGGCAGTTTTCTGGGAAGCGGATGCACTGGGAGTTGCTTACAAGACACCCTCCTGGGAACACTGAGGACAGCGCTGTGGTTTGGATGAAAACAGTTCTGCATTCATAGTTTTCCTGGCACCTTTGATCTGAACTGTCATCCTGGGAATGAACAGGAAAGGTCAGGGAGAGTTATCATTGTTAGAGAAGTCATGGTTATTGATTCTGTGGGGTTTCTTTCGGACTCTACAGCTGTTAGACCAGCTAAAGTAGCAAGCTTGGAGAGTCAGTGGATGAAACCCTGCCTCTTCCTGAGCCAGTGATCAAAACTTGGCTGACTGTGTGAGGCTAAGCTTTCACCATGTGTTTCTTTAATAATTTGATAACAATCTCAGTACATGGACGCAGCCATAGGCAGATTCTCAACAGAGATTATGAACTGATTGAGGTCAGGGCCTTTCCTCTGCGATCAGTGAGGTCCCACTGAAGAATCCCAGGCTAAACTGGAATCATGAAATGACTCCCGCCTGTTTTTCCTGCTGTAACCTTGGAGAGGATGGAGAATGGCTGCTTTTGTGGAACTGGAGAGAAATGTAGTGAGTTTCCTGCAAGATACATCTTTGTCTCTGCTGCTGAGGAAGACTTGGTCACAGGCAGGTCTGTCAGGGGAGCTGGAAGACCTAGAAGGATGAAGGTCCCCCGGTTCTCTGTTATGGCCAGGATGAGGTGTCTCAGGCCTGGTAATTAGGGTGGTCTGGAGTCGAGAGGTTAAAGATGCCAAAGGTTATAGCAGATCAGGCTGAGATCGATTCAATATCGACTGTGAATGTTCTAGTTCAGGGGGCATGGCTTAAACTGGGTTTCCTGATGAAAATCAGTAAATCTGTGAACTCCCAAGTAGGAATCAGTGTCAGGGGATCCAGAGCAGGGATCCCCTTGGTAGTAAGAACAGAGTGAAGCAGGGCAGCTGGGAAAGTAAACTGATGCAAGGGGCAGAAGTCTGGATCAGAAAGAAGAGCTTGAGCTATGCAAGACTTAAAACATGGAATATGTCTTTGGTGCAGTCTGTCAGCTCCCCCAAAAGTGCTGGTATTCCTGTGTCTGCCATTTGGGGTGGAGTTAACTTCCTAAGGGTTCAGAAGCCAAGATCTGCTGTCTGAGGCATGAGTCACCCATGCTAAAAGCACGTTTGGAGATGCAATACGGGTCCCACTCGATGCCAACTTTCTGTGCAAAATGGCAGTGAAAATAGGCCATATGAGATATAGAACAAGAGAATGGAGGAGGCTTGAAACTGGGATAACCCCATGAATCACCCAGTAACAGATGATCAGCAGTAGATCATCACCAGATAAAGTTTAAGTGGCCCCCCCAAAGTGGTTTCCCTTTGTTAAGAGACCTGATCTAAGTGGAGATCAGGAGAATCATCTTGGTCTTGCTGAATAGAGCGCATTTTCTGCTCTTGCATCAAGAGCTTTCGGTTCTCTCTGCCACTGGGGCTAACTGCAGCTCTTGTTTTCTTATAGAAGATGTGAATTTATGGAAGCAGACCCCTAGGACTGTAAAAGAGGTTGTGAAAGTGAGACAGCATGGTTGCATTTCTTAGGTGTGTCAGTGGACTGTTTTGAAAAGTCCTAGATGGGAGAAACCAATGTGAAAGAAGAGTAATATTCTGAAAAACTGAGCTGAAAAACAATTCTGTTTCCCTCTTCTGTGCTCATGGAGTCTTCTTGGCCAATGACTTTCAAAGACAGGGGTGTGAAGTTGTAGTTCAAAGCTATGAACATCACCTGGGTGATTTAGCAACACAGACTCATGCAGCACATATTCATGGAATATCCTGAACTGGAATGGACTGATGAGAATCATCAAGTCCAACCCCTGGCTCCACACAGCACCACCCAAAAACCAAACCCCACATCTGAGAGCGGTGCCCAAACACTTCTTGGATTCTGGCAGGCTCAGTGCTGTGGCCATGTCCTTGGGGAGACCCTGTCCCAGTGCCCGACCACCTCTGGGTGCAGAACCTGTCCCTAACCCCCTGTCCCAGCTCCATGCCGTCCCCTCGGGTCCTGTTGCTGTCCCCAGAGAGCAGAGCTCAGCGCCTGCCCCTCCACTCCCCTCATGAAGGAGCTGCAGGCCGCCATGAGGCCTCCCCTCAGCCTGCTCTGCTCTGGGCTGAACAAACCAGGGGACCTCAGCTGCTCCTCACACATTTTGCCCTCCAGACCCTTCACCATCTTCATAGCCCTCTTTTAGACACTCTCCCTTCATGGAACCTGAATCTGAAGCAAGGGTTTAGGAATCCATTATGGATTCCTAGGCCCCCAGGCTGGAAAAGACTAACACCAAGGAAACATCGGTATATGAAATGAGGGAAGGAGAAATCAGATCCCCTGTGGTACTGGGGGACGTGGAAGTCTCTGCAGTAGCTGGCAATGAAGAGGACTGGAGGGAAGTTGCCAGGTTGTGTGTATTATCTGTGAGCTATGAACAGAGAAATTGTAACACTCAGGCAACTTGTGGCTGGTTATTCCCCATTCTGTACTGGATTCTTCCTTGTGAAGTGCAGCACTTCACACATAACATTTATTTTTCATCTTATAACCTTTGGGCCAGCTCTCCATGTGAGCTGTTGATAATGCCAGTCCTGCCCTCCAAAGGATTAGCTGCTTAAAGGATTCTTGATTTTTTTTGCATATCCTGCAGTGTTCCCTGTAGCCTTCAGTGATTTGTTCTGTTTTTAGAAGACCCCTTGGATAGAGTTTCTCTCTATCACTTTTAGTTTTAGTTTCAGTAGCACCTAAAATCACAGAACAGAAGGATCTTATATTTCTCTTTCAACTTTCTTCCCATCCAGCAGCTCAACGGTGACCACAGGGCTGAACAAACTTTTGCTGATTCAAGACCTGAAACTGCTTTGTGTTCAGTAATTAGTAACATGGTGCAGCTTGGGATGGTAGAGTGATCAGCATGTACACAGCATTCCTCAGGCCAGCCAGGGCTTCCTTGGAGATCTGGGTCATTTATGGTACATAATCCCCCAAGGTGGTATCCAAATACTTAAACTTGCATTTTGTGGATATTTAGAGCAGCCTCGCAGCTCAATTTTAACAAGACATCAAAGCCTTGTTTCCATGTCATTTGTTTCAGAGTTGGGCAAGACACAGGATTATGTGGTAACAGATGATGAGAACCAGCCATACCGGATCAGAGGTGTGAAATAAATCCAGGGGCAGGCTTTCAATTTGAGAAGTTATTTCACAGCCTGGAGAATAACACAAACCATTTTTGCTCTCTCGGAGTGTTTTGAGAGACTCTGGACTGTCTGAGTGGAATTGCAGACCCTTAGATTAGTGCCACTACTTGCTTTTTCTGTACATACATTTGACACAAGGCAGAACAGCAGTGAACTCACGTGAAAGAGCTGCAAAACAGAAACTAAAATAAAGGCTATATAAAATGGTCCAGTGGGATCTCAAGAACAGAGGGATATGGGATGGGAAAACATGCAAAGGTCACCTGTGCTTTCACCCTTGTCTTTGGGGTGCCTTGCCAATCCCTGGCAAATAAATGTCTGTGAGCCTGTGACTGAAACCCTTCCATAGCTATTCTGGCTAAGACTCAGTTATGCTCGTTTCTCGGAAGCTTATTTTAATACTTGGTCAACCTCCCCAGGCCTGCAAATGGACTGCTGCTTGTCCTTTACCAGCTGGCAATAGAGAGAGATCTCACTGTCACCTGTGGAACAGACTTTGCATATTGTTGGATTTTATTGTTTCCTTTTTCTAGCAAGTTTTTGACTGAAACAAACTCACCTTCTCCTCAGGGGACATCTTCCAAACTTCTCTCTGCTTGCACCTTTCAAAAAACGTTTTTCCCAACCTGCACAAAGGCTTGATGGGCTCTGCAAAGGTCTCACCAGGACAAAATAGAAGGATATCATTTTCATCCCATGTCTTGCAAATGCTGTGGAGAGTTCATCCCAGAATGAGCTTTGCCCTTATCCACAGCACTGATGATATCTGTGCATCCTGTTTCTCCTTACAGAATATCACTTTAATTTAGACTTCAAATCTCTTTCTGTCCCTTTGAGCTTTGGAATATCTGAAGATGGGATGTATATGCTTATTCTGTCAGGCTTTTAGTAATAGGGATCAGAATCTAACCCAGAAAGGACAGAGAAGAAAGCTTGGTTGTTTTAATCTGCTGTGCTCTTGAGAAATCGTCATCATCTGCCCTTACCCAGGTTTCTGAAGGACAGAACACTTTGTGATAATCTGCGTGTACTTGCCTCAACGTTTCATCCCATCTTTCCCATGTAACTGTTGAATCTTGTTCAAACAAATTTACCAAAGGCATAAAGATCTCCGAGATACTGAATTCCTGCAATGGGCATGGACAATGTATGGCCTGAGGACTGTACACAACCCTCCTGTCGTTGGTCAAGCCTGCATTTAAATAGGAGACAGGTTGGGCAAGGCCGACAGCCAAGAGGTGGTGGCTAGTGAAGCCAGTGACAGTTCACCTGCCAGCCGGTCAGCACATGCTTAGTGGACTAGCAGCAGCCTGTGCTGCTTTCCACCCAGCCTGCAGATGAAAGGAAGGCTGATAAAGACATGCTGAAGTTACATGCACTGTCTTGGGCTCCTGGAAAGTATGCAGGAAGCCAACATTCAGTTGTTTCACTGTTTATGGACCCCCCCTTGAGTTTATCACTTCGGTGTGGCCCATAAAAAGCTTTTTTTTTGTTGTTGCTTGTCCCTGGAATCAAAATTGGACTGACTGCTCTGTAATTCCCAAGAGCTCTTCCTTTCCCACTTCTTTACTTGTGAGACCTGAGTGTCTTTCTTAAGGCTCTAAAAGTACCTGCTAATGTTTGGCTAATGCCATCAGACTGCCAGACTGAATTACATTTATTTTGTTTGTATGATTTTTTATGGCTCTTTGTGTATTTAGCACCAGGTGTTAGGTAAAATAGACGCTTTTCAATACTGGGCACCTTATTAAGTGAAAAAGCCTTGAATGACAGAATGACAGACTGGTTGAGGTTGGCAGGGACCCCTGGATCCATCTGACCCAAGCAGGGCCATCCAGAGCAGGCTGCCCACAACCATGTCCAGGTGGCTTGCGAAGATCTCCAAGGAGGGAGGCTCTACAACCTCCCTGGGCAACCTGTTCTATTGTTCAGTCAACTACAAGGTAAAGAAGTGCTTCCTGATGCTCAAAGGGAACCTTCTGTGCTCCAGTTTGTGCCCATTGCCTCTTTTCCTGGCCCTGGGCACCACCGAAAAGGGCCTGGCTCTGTCCTCTTTGCACCATCAGGTATTTATGGACATTGATGAGATCCCCCTGAGCCTCCTCTTCTCCAGGCTGAACAGTCCCAGCTCCAGTCCCTTCATCATTTTTGTGCCACTATGTTGGACTCTCTCCAGCATGCCCAGGTCTCTCTTGTACTGGGGGGCTCAGAACTGGACCCAGCACTCCAAGTGCGGCCTCACCAGTGCTGGGTGGAGGGGGAGCCCCATCTCTCTTGACCTGCTGGCAGTACTTTGCCTAAAAATAGCCCAGAATACCATTAGCCTGAGCTGCAGGGGCATAGTGCTGTTCACATTCAACTTGTTCACTGGGACCCCTAGGTCCTTTTCTGCAGAGCTGCCTTCCAGCTGGGTGGCCCCCAGTATGTCTTGGTGCCTGGGAGCGTTGCCCTTCAGGTGCAGGAGACATCACCTTCCTCCACGCCAAGCTTTTTCTTCCCTCTTTCCCATAAGCAAGGGCCTGCATGGTTTCTTTGTGTTGGCCTCACTCCTAAAGTATTTCCAGCACCTTTCCTTACTGCCTTATATGCTTCTGGATGCTTGCCCCAGGGATTCATTGCAGCCAGATGTGAATGTCTCTGGGAATTTCTTTCTGAGAAGTGTAACCTGCCACTTCCCTGAGTTTGTTCTCTCCGTGGTCTATTGTTTAAATCAGTTTACACCTGCTGGGATATTTAATATAGGCTGGAAGTAGTGTTATATTCCAAGCTGTAATGCATGTCCGTGAACAATTTCAAAAGCAGATAGCCTAGACTCAAAGGGATTGTTTATTCTGGGACTGGATTTTGACATCCTGCCCACACAAAGCAGCTTTTGACTCTGGGAATGTTCTAGCAACTTGTCAGTGGCAGCCCACCTGGCCTCACACCATGTGCGTACCTTGGGTTAGGATCTGTAGGATGCACACCAAAGTAAACAGAAGTTCCAGCAGCATTGAAACAAATCTATGCAATAATGTCCAAAGAAACTCATGTAGCTCCCTTTTTCAATCATTTCACTCTTTTTTTTTTTTTTTTTGGATACTATTTATAACGTATTTGTTTTCTCTTCTAGGAGTTCAGGGGGTTTTGCTGTCTCGGGTAAACTGCTGGGACTGGCCTGGTGTTTGCACGGCAGAGAATGTCACCCAGTTTCCTACCATAAAGATTTACAAGAAGGGAGAGCAACCATTAATGTACAACGGCATGTGGGGAACCGAAGAACTGACCAGCTTCATCATGCTGTAAGTGCCTGTTAATGGGTCCCCACACAGTAGGATTGGCACAACTACCAGATGAGCTGGATACTTTATGGCCTATGTCATGGAATGCCTTTCTGGAAAAATAATGTCAGATCTGGCTGGAGACCTGATTTGGAAATTAGCTTAATAACTTCCTGTGCTTTTTTTTTTTTTTTGGTCAAAAACGTATATTATTGAACAATATATCCATCTGTTGTCACTGTCCGTCTCTGGAATTCATTCTGTTGTTTTTAATGTGGGTCTCAGTCCAGGAAGGCCCTTTGGGTGTGGTCCTAAGGTGATGATATTGGTGGCAAAGCCCTCTGTGGTTTTATTGGAGGCAGAGCCAACCCGTTAACCTAAACCAAGAGATCTCTGCAGTTTAGCTGAGGGGTGTGAGCCTGTCCCATGTGCAGAAAAGATCTCAGAAGAGCCAGTTTGGCTTAGGGCTATTTCTTTCCCCATAACCACTTCCAGTACCTTTCAGTGACTAGGCATTGCCATTCCTTCCCAGAGGCAACTGATTTTTATCTATGGTGAGCTGTAATGGTTGTCATGTTGGGTTGGGGCATTGTTGTTTCGAAGGATTTAGGTTGCCCATTTGTCTCTTCATCCCAAAAGTGAAGAAGAAAAGCCCGTGTTGTTCCTCTTCCATTCCGTAGGAGCCGAGTTTCCTGCCCTCTGAAGCTGATGACAATTGATGAAGCAGAAGGGTACTTAAGAGGAGAGCTTCCATCTGAGCTGTCGTCCTATCACCACACTTCGGTTCTAGGAGTGTTTAGCACAGCCACAAGTAAAGGTTAGTGTGGAATTTATGGGTTTAGCACTCAATTTGATTCCTGACTGGAGATGGTTGATTCCAGATGCTTAGAAGTTCCTCCACGTTTTGTTTTCTCTAGTTGACCCACCAAGTTTGCTCACATCAAAGCCTGCCGGGCACCACCTTTCTTACTTTTTGCAAGTCGGTTTCAGGTAGTTCCACATGTGGGGCCTAAGGTTTGAATCCTGACTCAAAGGACATTCAGCGGTTAGCTAGCAACTGTGGACATGTTTATTATACCCATTGTGGTAGCATCTGATAACCCTGACAGGTATTGGAGACATTGTCCTTAGAACAGTACAAAAAAACCCCACAACAATTTCTTGGGTGACCCAAGGTTGCATAACCATCCATGCAAAGAAGGTTTTGCAAACGTCCAATATGAATTTCCCAAGGCACAGTTTGTGCCCGGTGTCCCTGTTTTATCTCCTGCCCCTTACCATGAAAAGTTTGTACTTTTCATACACCCCTTTCAAAGTAGTTGTAGGCTGCTGTCAAATCTCCTCTCAGCCTCTGACTGAACAAGCCCAGATCCATCAGTCCTCCACATGCAACATGTCACAGCATACTGTTTTGCAAAGAAAGCCCTTTCCACTATTGGATCCACAGTTGTCTTGCTAACTCCTCATGCAAACGTGGTAGTCCCAGTCCTTCCAACCAACACACAATCTGAAATCTAAAAAAAACCCAACAATACTAGATAACTCTGGGAGTTACTTCAGTAAAATTGGAGATTCTTCTGATATTGGTGAAAATCAAAATTTCAGAGCATTTTTCATTTGGAAGCTTCGTTGTGCCCATAAACTTTGGATAAATGCAAATAAAACTACTTTCTCTCATGAGGAAGTCCATCTAATATGCTCAGAGGTAAGAACGAAATAAAATGTTAGGAATCAACCGGAAAACATCTGTGCTGTGCTCACAGAGCCAGCTAACGTGCTTTGCTTCTTCTGGAGGGCCTGTACCTAAGTCTGTTAAATATAGGAGAAAATCTTGTTGACCTCAAAAAAAATTTAGACCATTTTTTCCTGGTTTTCATCAGCTGAGCTCCAGAATCTTCCCTGTATCCCAGATATTCCACTCTCTGTAGTAACGGAGCCTGCATTAGCCCGGATGACAGGATCTCAGATAGGATGGGGGCTGGTTCTCTGCAAGGAACCTGCTTGGATCCAGCTGGACTTGTGAGCTGAGACTGTTTCCTGTATAGAAGAAGTTAATTTCCTTCTAGACCTGCTCTGTCTGTGGAAACAAGAGTCTTGGAGGTTTCCAGACAGCTCTGTGTGGAGCCCGCAAGATTGCCTGTTCCCTTAGGGCATGCTCCATCTGCAAGCTGGAATGGCATCTGCAGTCTGGGTAACTCAGCCACAGATGCCAGGGGAGATGAAATACGTGATGCTTTGGCAGTGTGTAACCTGAGGGAGATTGGAGTGTCATGCAGAATAATCCAAGGGAACAGAAAACCGGAGCCAGCGGTTCTGGCACCAAACCCAGGCCTGGAGTCAGGGAAACCACATTGCTGTCCTTATCAGCCCGCAGACTTCTCTGGAATTTCCAATTATTTTCTCGTGGCAAGAATTCCTGCTCTTACCTGAACCAGCAACGTGCCGTGTCATTATCCTCTCTGGTTAACTGAAACAGAGCAACGGGATGTCCAGTTAAATAAAGCCCTGTTCTTTTTCCAGCACTTAATGTGAGAACTATATTAAGAAACCATTAAGTGGGCCGAAGCTAAAAGAGGTTTGTCAGAAAAATCATAATGAAAATTTATTACAAAGAGGTACACAGTATTGCTAGGGCAGTGAATGAGCATTTTCCTGGAAACTAGAGGAACTTGTAGGAGAGCAGCTTGTTTGCTACTCAGAAGCGTACTTGGAAGCAAAACAGTGTCCAAAAATGTGCAGCAATTGTTTAAAAATACACCTGTGTTCCGTGCAGCTCTGGTAACATCGCAGGGCTTGCCAGCATCAGTGTAAACCCAGCAATAAACATTAACTGATTGTCCTCTCTGTGTCCTCCAGCACTTTGGGAACAGGTAGGCTGCTTTTGATTTCTGCTGAACATTTTGATCATGCGTGGGGCTTTCTGCACAGGCTGCTCGCTTAAAAAGAAATTTGTGATCACATTTATGTGTGGGCAGAACAAAGAAAGGACCAGCACAACCCTTGTCTTGTCTCCAGCATTTCCACAGTAGACGTTAAGGAAGAGGATATAAGACATGTTCAGAGGGATTTCTTTCCCTGGCAACATGGAACCTGCCTCCGATAATCAGCAGTTTAAGGTCTTCCTTAGTCTAGAAATCTCCCTCTTGCTTTGTATCTAATAGCTGCTGGTGGCTTAATCTGAATCTCTGCTTGGTATCCGGAGTGTGCCATGGCAGTGACGTTAGTCCTTGGAGGATTTTATGCGTGGCCGTGTGTTTCCTGTTCTCTGGTAACTGGTGCACAAGCGTTTTGTTGGCTGCTGGGTCTTCTGTTAGTAGAAATGGTGAATAATTGATCCTGATTTGCTTTATTTGAGATCTTGTGTTGTCTAAGCCATCCTTTGTCACTCAGCAGATGCAGTCGGACACCAGCAAAATTAACACCAGCAAAAGTAGAAAAGCAGCTTAGCTCAAGCAGCTTCAAACTTTCACTCAATACAAATCAAATTACACGCCATGTAATCTGCAGTCTTTAACAGTTTTCAGGAGAATAAAACATTCTCCAGTTAAAAGAATCGGAGTTTTCTGGAAGTCTGCAGTTAACAGGAAGTTCTCTCGTGCTTGGTTTGAGACCCCTGTCTTTACCACGCTGTGTGCTTGACACTGTCTACCTACTAACGTGTACCCTTAGGTGTATAGCTTTTCCATGCTCATGGAACTTTTCTCCTATTGCAGTGAAAATTTTCAGCAGTATTTTAATTTGCAAGCCAGCTGGGTGGCGCCTTGGGCTGGAAGAAGCCACACAAAGATGCTGGAGAGTGTGATTTCATGACATGCCTTTTGCTGATGCTACGGGAATGAGGGACTCAGATCCTGCCTCTGAAAGCTGCAGGAGCTATAGACTCTTCTTCCTCCAGCAGTTTTCTTTCTTGTCGTTCCAAAATCCCGCTTTGAAGCTGTGCTTGTGCAATTCATGGGAGCTGTCATAAAAGGCAGCTGGGATTCCAGCTCGAGGCACTTACTGCAGTGAGTGACCAGCTCTGCGGGGTCATAAAACAGCGTTCTCAGGGGGATTGGTTTTCTAGGAATTACTTAAATAGCTTATTTGGAAGCATTTTGTATCTGTAGTGGAACTGTGTGAATTTAGGGGGTTCTTGCACAGAACTAAGCATGTTGCTGTGAGCTGTGTGTAACTGGCTATGTCACAGACAGCCCCCAAAAGGCCGAAAATTTTGGAAGTGGGGTGGGAGGGAAGCGCGAAGTGGAATTTGATGGGGAGGAAAGGTCTCGGTGCACATGAGCCTGATGAAATAAGCAAGCCTGGATTGTGCTGAATGTTGTCCAGATTTAGGAGAGAATTCCTGCAGCCAGGGCCTCTCCAGGGCAGCACTTGAGCACATGCTTACGTCTCAAGTAGAGTGTTTAAAGTTAAATGCCTGTGGAAGTGCTCTCCTGAGGAAGTTTGGATTTAAGCCTGCTCCTTCCGTGTCAGGCTGAGTTCCTTAGTGCCTTGTAGCACAGGGTGTGCTCACAATCTTCCTCATGGCCTTCTCGTCGGAAGCTGGACCACCAACAAGTTTCCAAAGGATTTCTTGCTGAAGCTCACAGTATTCCTTATCGACTGGCCCTATGGCTTGTTTTTGTCTCAGCACTGATAAAAACAAGTGACAAAAGAAAAACTGAATCTGGAAACCGCTGTCAGACCCATCCTGTGGTATTTTCCCTACATCACCAGATGAACTGGCCAACCTGTCTCACGAGCTTTGTGACACACGCGTTGTTTTTTGCAATGTCTGAGCTCCCAGGGAGCCACTCCTTTTAGGATCTGAGCTTCCACTTGGAAAGGAAAATAGTGTGAAGGAAAGCTCGTGGTCCCTGTGGTTCCAAGGGATCACAATGGAAAATACGGCCCTGAGTCTTGCAGGAAAGCCAGGGGCAAAGAACCAAAAAGTGACCAGTTTGAGCCAGCTTCAGTTTATGGAGGTCTGAGTCACTGGTCCCAAGTGCTTGGGTTGGCCAGTTGTGACACGACGGTGGATGTTAGGAGGAACAGTAAACAGCATCTGGATGGTATTTTGTTTGGGTTAAGAAGCAACGTGGCTCTATCTGAATCGTAACCTTAACTCTTGGGCAAACCTGACTCCTCTAAACTTCTCTAGGTGATTTCTCACTCTCCGTAAGTCAAAAGAGCCTTTGTAGTTGTCTTCAGTTGCCTGGTATACAAAGAGTGGGAGAGTTGAAAAGTGCTGTGTTTTCAGGCTACTTTGGGCAGCCAACCGTGTCTTCAATTCAGTTCAGGCACTGTGTCTTCAATTTAGTTAGCCTTCTGACCCTGGATGCCTGTAGCAGACCCTCCTGTCGGGAGGAGCAGGGTAAGACCAGGAGACACTTTGGAAGAGGTTGGTTTATCTGCTGGGCACTTAACACTACTCCCGTTCAGCCATCATCAATCATTTCCAAAAGGTCACGGGGATTTATGCGACTGCTGTTTAGCCTTGTAAATGGCCTCCTGTTTCTAAGAACACTTATGGTCTTTAAGTCCTTAAGGGCATTTCACTTTCCATCAATGTCTCTGTCGTGAAAATCCTGGAAGCTCAGTGCTGGTGGCTAAAGAGCAGACACTGTTCTCATGCTAGCAACTCTTTGCTTCTGATCCTTTCAGTTGCTGCCAGCTCCTGCCTCACGTAGCCTGTGGCCATGAGGCGCATCCATTTCTCATCAGCCACTAATCATAGTTTTGTTCACAACTGGCAATTTGCTGTGGGAGGGCGTTAAATATGCAGATGCGGTGATTTGGTTTCCAGAAGGAAGCTGCCACTTCTCCATTGTTTATTTATGTATCTTTGTCTTTTTTTTTTACAGCCAAGGAAGCTTTCATAGAGGCAGGAAGCATCTTAAGTGGGCACGTGACAATGGGGATGTATTTTGAAGACGATGCCTTGGCTTTGTGAGTTGTTTGCCTTTTCCTTTGGTGAGAATTCAAACAGGCCCGCACTTAGCAAAAGTTCTGCCTAAGCTGAGCATTTATCAGCAGCCCCAAACAGCTACAAGTGACCTGGTTCTGTAGCAGCACTGGTCAGGACTCTGCCACGGGGACGTGTAGCTGTGATTCTGCCACTGATTTATAGCCCATCCAGAGGCAACCTGCTTAACCCCGTTGTAATGAACAGTCCCAACAGTCCCTTCCTGTTGTTCAGGTTCACTGTAGGTATCTTCAGTCCTCCAGCCCTGCCAGTCCCCTGTGTGTTTGTTGGGTTCCCCATAAAAAAAAGGGCCCAAACATTACGGGGGAAAAACAGGCTGCAAAAATGGTACCTTCTAGCTAGGATCAGTGCGCAAAAAAAAAAAGAAAAAAGAGTTCTGCCCTTCTATTTCCACTGAGAAGAAATGAAAAATTGTTGTTCTGCCTCTTTCTGCAATCGCTTCACGTGCTCTTTCCCTCTTCTCTCTCCTGATGCTGCAAAAGTGCATGCTGAAGTTGGGGTGGGTGGGAAGGGAAGCCTAGGAGGGTTGCTGCAAAGCCAGAGATGTAAATTGAAGTTTTGCTCTGGTGGATGCCCCCAGTTGCCACTAGCAGCCAAAAGAGAGTCAGTGTGCTACTTGTGACTGCTGGCAGGCTTTATACCAAGGAGTTCTTGGCTAGTGGTGGAGTGGGGACTGTGTCTGGGTGCTGGAGAATGGTTTGAAAGCCCTTAAATAAATGCTGGCTGTCCGTGGAGCTGCCTTGCTGTCCTGTAGACTGCCTGCCTGTAGCGCTGTAAAAGGCACTGAACTTCTTTGGTCTCATCCAGCTTCCCAGTAGACGTTCACATCTGGCTGTGAGATGTTTGCAGCTGCCAATGCCAGGAAAGAATCTACCTCTGTCACTTCTAAAGTTTATATTGCGGTGGACTTTTTTTTTTAAATGTGACCACCCATTTCCCTCCCCTTGGCAAGAGCCAGGCGTTCCCACCATTTCCAAGCATAACTTAGGGCAAGTGTACCTTTCCTGGAAGAAAAAAGCTGGGAAAATACAGCAGCCTTCTTCCAGGAAGTATGGTAAAGGTGAAGCCAAAGCCTTCTTGTTCAGTTCCTGATTGATTGAGAGCATGAGTTGAGGCCCTGACTTGAAGCCAAATTGGAGCTGCTAGGATATGGGCATGTGTCAGTGCACACACTGAGCTGTGTCAGTAACACTCACTCCACCAACGCAAAGTTGTTTGGATTAGATTGTGAGAGATGCTTCAGTGCTTATAAATGCATGTAGATCCAAAGAGATCTTTGGCTTGTCCTGACACCTCATTTCCATCAGGAACTGGCCATCAGGGCAGCGTTAAAAATCCCCGAGGGTCCTTGGCCTGTTTTCCAGGAGTGGGTTTTAACAGCCAGTAATGTAGCGGTGAATTATTTTCATTAGTTTTTTTACAGATGTGCTGCATCACTTGCATCATCTGTGATGAGATATGGACATTTTTGTGATGTGCATGGAAAATAAAAATGTAAATTCGTTGGCAGGACGTCTCCATTAATTAAAGCATGCTCAAAGCACCCACTGTGGTCAGGTATTAGAAGTGAGGCAGTGCTAGGCCTGCTCAACCCTGGGGTAATAGCAGGAGCTGAAGTCACAGCCAGCAGCATCAGGGTGAAAAACCTGCACCCAGCAGCTGAAAGATCTTCTCCTTTCTTCCCTAATGATCTCTGCCCAGGTAATAGGAGGAAAAAAGCGAAGGAAGGTAGGATGGTCCTGAAAAACAAAAAGACACTGATAGAAAAAGTCTGTGTTCTGTCAGCAGTGACACATGCGAGAATATACCACCGACCTCCTGCTCCAGCCATAGCCTGGAGCGTGCTCCTATTTCGTTGGAATAGTTAATACAGTTTATATTGATATTAATTCTGCCAAGTTTGGATTTTGGCTGTGGAAGGTGTTTTTAGCTGTGATTTGTGGGTGAAGCTACTGTAGATGGTCATCTTCTCAACTGTAAGTAGAAAGTAAACACTTACAGGAATTCCTTATGCAAGAGCCAGGCTCACTTCCCTTCTTTAAAGAAGAAAAGCTTTTTTTTTTTTTTTTTGCTAGGCTCTCACGAAGCAAATGTTTGTGGCTCCCCAGTCACTGAAAGCTGAGTCCTGCTCACATTTCTCTCTTCCCAGAGAAAAACGTATGCAAAACACACCAAGAATGTTCTCAGCAAAACTGTTTGCTCAGCAAACACCTGAACAGTTGGTAACAAATGAAGAAAAAAAAAAACACTAAGGAAGAAAGGCTTTGAATGAAGTCATTCTTTATTTCTCGCATATTTAGATGTCACAGATTCCTGCCAAGTATTTGTTTGCAGATGTTTTTGATTTAAATGTAAGGCTCATATTACCCATCTAATACCCCTGCCGTATAAATAGAAAGCTGTCATGAGCAACAATACAGCCACTTGATGTGTATTGGTCGTATTACCAGTGAGATAAGACGTGACTGCTTTGTAGACTTTATCGATTGGATGGATAATTTGTTGGTTTTCTGGCAGCATTTAGGAAACTTCCTTATGAAAGACAGCTGAACAACTCGATCTGTTTAGACACAGGGAACAAGAGTCTTTATCTCCTCCTTAGAAGTGATTGAGCTAGAGAGACACTTTAAGACCTGGGGGAGCTTGAGATGTTCAAACTTCCAGAATGTCTGAGGTTTTACTGTTCTCAAACAACAGCAAATGCAGGTGAGTTTGAAAAACAACAGGCAGGAAAGTTAGCGACCTTCGTAACAGATCAAAGGATTCCCAGCCACAAGCAGAGATGTGAAATAACTCTAGGCTCTGGAGCCTAGGCAGAAAGTGTAGCTCAGGAATGGCTTTACAACTATTTTTGGAAGAGAGAAGAATGTGTAAGATACAGCCCTGGCTTTTGGTGAGCTGAGAGAAGGCCAGAGGTATCTGGCCTTCTTGTTGATGTCAAAATACGATGGGAGTTAAGAAATTGCAGTGCTTCCGTGGTCTGTAGAAAACTGTGTTGTTTCTGGTGGGAAAAAAAAAAAGGTGTTGAAATGGCCATAAAACCAAAGATTTTCCAGAACACAGAGGCCAACAAAGCAGAGGATACTCCACAACGAAACTGAAAAGGCTCTGAGAAACCCAAGAATGGGTTAGCAAGGATTTCACAACATTTGAAAGCCTCAGCAAAGTACAAGGCTGTTATTGCTGCTCCTTCTCAAGCTACCAGTGCAGATCATGGGTGACCCTTAGAAATTTGCAGGGGCAAATTTCCAGACAAGTAAGTGCCGTGATGGGGAAAGGGAAAGGCCTGTGTTTGAGCTAAACATCGTGGAAATGTGTTGTCTGCAGTCACCTTCACTTTGTTTGCCATTGTGACCCAAAACAACAAACACCGAGATCTTTAAAGCAAATCTGAACACATCTCTGTCCCATTCAGAACTGCTAAAATAAGTGTCCAAACTGGATTTGCCTGGGCAAACCCCAGAGGGGAGTGCGACTGGTTGTAACATGACTTTTCTATGAGCTTTCCTTCATTAAAAATTACTGTTCTGCTGTAGGATAAATCCATGTTGCACCTTTTTCATATGAAAAAAAAAAAAAAGGCTGACCAGATTACCTTTGAAAAGGAAATTTAAGGCATTCTACCTGACGGCTTCCAGAACCCTAAATGTTCCTATGCCTCTCTCACATGGGCTCACTTCCTCGGTCATTCTAGTTCCTCAGTCTCTGAAAAATTAGCAGAAGCCTTTGAAAAATAAATTACAGACAGCCCCCAGAGCAGTCGAGGCCGTTTACTTCCTCAGTTTCGCCCTTCCTCTGGGCAGTGACATTTGGAGCCCCCAGGGCTGAAGTTCCTCAAACTTCCAGAAAATTGCTCACCCGCCTTGGTGTGGGCTGGGCCCTTTCGTTGCCCAGACTTCTCCTATTTTTGCTCTTTCCACCTGCTCAGCTTTTCTTTAAATACCCTTGAACCCTTTTACCAGAAGAGCGTTGGGGAACAAAGGCCGGGCTGGTTTCCCTGCTGAGAGTAAGTTCAGAGGCTGTGTGTGTCGCTGTGACATAGCGCTGGACCTCAGCACCACCACACACGGTCACCAAGACAAAAATCAGTCCCCGTGGGCTGGTGTCCGTCAGGGGCAGTCTCAGGCCCCTGTTTGCTGTGGCTTGGGAGATGCTGTAAAGTGCTGCGTGGCTATTTGCACACCTGAGGTGTGAAAGTGAAAGGTAAATGCCAGCCAACCCTTTAGACGGTGGTGGATTTTTCACTTATTATTTCCTGCTGGCTCACGCTGGGACTTGGAAAAAGGGGAGATGGAAAATGTGGCGTGCAGGGAGGCAGCTCGGGACCCTTTCCTCCTGCAGGTGGTCTGCACGGCCCGGTTTCCAGCACCACTTCCCCGTCACCACCTTTAACCGTGAGGAGGCCAGCTCTGCGTGCAGCAGGTTTGGTGCGTGCTAAATCCCACACATTTCATTGCAGCCACCCTTTTTCAGGTGCCGTAAATACGCAGTGTCTCCCCCAGCCCTCCTCCTTGCCAGGAGCGGAGATGGGAGTGTGGAAGGCATCGCTTTGTCCAAACAGAGTGCTCAGGACATCGTGCAGATGATCAGATACAGATTGTTGGACACGTTTGTAAGTAAAAAATAATAAGTGTTTTTTTGTAAGTGGTTTTTTTGTTTTGTTTTGTTTTGTTTTTTTTCCGTTGCGGTCATTTTCATGAGCTCTGATTATAGCATGGGGCTGCGCAGGATAAATGTTTGCTCGTTATTTCTATCGTGCTGAGTTACATTCGTGTGCGTGCTTTATGACTTGGAGCAGACAGCCTGGACAAGAATCTGTTGTTTGCAGTGTGGTCTCGTGGGGCGAGACCTGGGAGTCTCTCAGCTGGCTCGTGCTCACAGTCCCAGACCCGCTGTTGTGGCCTTGGCGTGGCCTCCTGTGGGGCCTGCTCCTGCACATGGATTTCAGAAGCTGTGTGGAGCTGGGCTGAGCCTGCCTCGCTTCTCTGCTTACCCCCCTTCATCTCAAAGTGCACAGCTTCTCCTTCAGACTTAGTCTAGGCGTTAGACATTTCCAAAGTGCACCCAAGTCCCATCATCCATACCTCGTTTTAGCTTCCTGCATTCACCGTGGACCCTACAGGCTTGTTTAGCCCCTGCCTCACTCACGTAAGAACAAAAAGCCCGATTTTGTCTCGCTCTCTCCTCCCTCTAAACCCCAACTTCTTGTTTTGATGTCTTGCAGCCCGAAATCACTGTGCAAAATCTGCCTCGCTACTTGCAGCTCAGGAAGCCCTTCCTCATCTTGTTTTGCGATGGTGACATCGGTCAGCTGGAAAGCAAGGAAATGCTGAAGCTGGCAAAAGGGACACCGCAGAAAGCGTTTGTACCTTGCTGGTTGAACTTGTGAGTATGCAAAAACGTCTTTGTTTCTTTCCATTAAATTGCTGTAAGCATTTCAGAGCAAGAAAAAAAAAAAAAATGAGCCCGCAATTTCTCAAAACGTTATCTATCTGGTAATGTGGTTATATGGTCTGAAATCATCATGGGTTGGGAGGCCAAATCATTTAGCAATGATTCAGTATGTATTCTGGGCAGCTGCAAAATTGCACAAAAAAAAAAGTTAAATTAGTAAAACCTTAATTGATTGCAGAAATAATTGTCAGTAGAATAAAATGTTCTCAAAGATACAGCACGGTAGTTTGACCCTGGCACTGAAGTTAGTTGTATTTTCTTTTTACATGTGGGAGAAAAAAGTAAATTTGCCCTCCTGGAGTGTCTTAAAGCAATTATTCCATCAGCAATTAGAGGGAAACACAGCAGGGCAATTAGTGATTGCTGACCATAGGAAAAAAAAGTTTCCAGAAGAAGGGAGAACCAGAAGCAGCCCTATAAGACAACCTTAAAAATATTCAAGAAACAAAATGAATCCAGGAGCTAAGAAATACAAAATTATAGAAGAAGGGATTATTTTTTTAAAATACTCTCCTCCTATGTGCATTTTGGGTTTTTAGCCCCTGTTTGTTTTGCCCAAGCCCAGAGACACCTCACTGTCTTAATCATAACGTGCTTTGAAGTCTGGGAAGCTCCTAGCAGCGTGGGCTGAAGTTTTGCTAAAGGGAAATGCACATGTTTTCAAAGAGAGGACGATTTGTTTGCCAGTAATGCGCAAGAAATGAGAGCCCCTGGAACTTCCCCACCTACGCCTCTGCCTCTGTTCTCCTTTACTGAGAAAGAAAAGGCTGTGCTTTGTGAGGGCAAGAGTTGTTTCCACATGAGAAGGCAGAATACGACCATTGGCTTTTAAAAGAGCAACACAGTCCTAGAAAGAGGACCTCGTTCCCATGGTGAGAGCCAGCTCAGACCCCGTGCACCACTGAGCCTCAAAATAGTGCCTGAAGGCTTCGTCATCCTCGTGTCCTTGCTGTCCCTCCGTCTCAGTCAGATGTCCTCTTGTGGTTCTGTGGCACTCGGGGAAGTTGCCACTCCAACGCCTCGATGCTGCTTGTAGGAAACCGCCCTGTTGCTGCCAAGGGACTGGGTTGTGTGAGCACACCCCTCTGCGTTACCTCCTGCCCTTTCTTGCAGGGTGCTGACAGCAGCCAGGCTGCAGGAAGCTGGGAGTTCTCCCCCAAAAATTGCACTGCAGGGGCTCTGCAGGGAGCTGGGAGTTGTCTCCCCAAATAACACTACAGGGGCTCACCCCTTTGGGGGCTGCTCTGTCGTTTCTGTCTCACCCGTTCTTCAAAACTTCTTTTGGAGCAAATTTCACACCTTCCTACAGGATTTATCCCAGCAGTTCTCTGCTCCTCCTGCTAGAGGATTTCTTCACGCCTCTCCTCCTGCTGTCCACATCTCTCCATTAGACCCTAAAGGCTTGCTTAAGTCACTGAGCTCATAAATAACGCTGGGAGCTTCTACAGCTGTCCCCTAGGTAAAACTGTGTTCGTGTGCCTTGCTGGATGTGGCCCAAGGGCTTTGGCACTTCCTTGACTCCTGGTCATGTTCTGTTTGTTGCCAAACTGCTGCTGAGCGAGTCAAATCTCTTCTTCTCACCAGGAGGAACACTCCGGTGGGCCGCGGGGTCCTGAAGGCGTACTTTGCCACCGTGCCTTCGCTGCCTGTTCTCGTCTGGGTGAACCTCCACGCTGGGGGTCAAGTGTTCAAGTTCCCATCAGAGCAGTCCATCACCCGAACGAACATCTTGTCTTGGCTGGAGAAGCTGAAGGCAGGACTGGAGATTCCCAGCAGTAAGTGGACGAGCGTTTGAAACGTTCCTAAGTGTGCACTCTTAGCTCCGCTCTGTTTATGAGACGATGCTACGTGCAATAAATTGTCTGTCCTGGAATTTAATGATGGAAAAACTAGCTATTCTAGTTTGAGTTGGAGCAGGACAAATAGTCCGGCCAGAACAGAATACCCATACTCACGAGTTTGCTTTGGGACTGTTTAATGTTCAGAGCCAAGCATGAATAGTTCTGAATCGACATCTCTTCCCTGTAATAGTCCCCAAAGCTGGCTGTGCTCTCCGCTTGCTGAGGACAGATTTGCTGAAACAGTGCTTGCTATTAAAAAGTCTCCTGACTCCTGGCTGTCAGGGTAAGAAATAGCTGCTCTTTAGGCACCTTCCAGCATTTTTTTTTGGTCAGGTGAGTGGAAGGAAGCTGGTGTTTTGCTGTGGTCTTTGGGAAATAAAGGGTTGGCAAGCTTTTCACTGAGTCCCTCCTGCCTTGATCGGCTAATGAAGTTTAGAAGAAAGGCAAATATGCCTTCCTACAGCATTACACGTAGCCTTGGGGTGCCACGAGAGGGGCTGACAGCCTGCTCCAGGCTCCCAAAAGGCGATGGGGATTTTGATCCTTGATGAATTTCAAAGTGAGCCTTCCAAAGCGCTTGTTTCCAAACACCAGCACCAGCCTGGATGGGTAGGATGTGTAGTAGGACGTGTGTAGGACGTCTCAGTACCCAAAAACATCACTGCTGACCCAGTAAGGGCTGCTGCCATGCTGTGACCCGGCCGTCTCCCCCAGCTCTTTCCATCTCCACCGCTGAAGGCTGCACATTTAGGTCTCTGGCTGGGACCTTCCCTCAGCTTCCAGGGCATCAGAGGGGTGCGCTGATGGTTGGGCAGCACGGCCAAGGGCTGTGCCAGCCATCACAGCCTCCTTTCTGGAGCTTTTAAGCACAATGAACTGCACGATCAGCCTTAAAAGCACAAGTTAAAGAGCATCCTCACTTAGCAGTACCGCTTCCTCTCTGCAGAGACCGCAGTCTCGCTCCTTGCCTAATGACATTTCAGTAATGCACTCATTAACGTAGCTATTTGAGGCCCGTCCACTGCTGCAGGGACACGGGGCGTTGCTGCTCCTCACCTTCACGGTTTGGAGCTCTGAGGACTTAGAAGCAGGTCTTTGAGGAGAGGAGCCCTGGGCCAGCTCCAGTAAATATTAATGCATCTGTGGTCGGGTTGATCTGAGTGTCAGTATTAAAAAAGTGATCTTTAAAAAAAAAAGATCTTTAATTTTGCATTCGCTGGAAGCACGGAAAAGCTCTACTTGGCCTGAAATGGAAATACCCGTGAAGGGGGTCACGTCGCAGCCTCTTAACTCATTAACAAGCGACTGTGTTCACTTCTCAGGTACCTTGTCTGAGGAAGACTGGAAACCACCTCTTCCTGCTTACGATTTCCTCCAAATGATGGACACCACAGCGCCCGAATTCACCCTCCTTACCCCCTACCGCCACGGGGACGGGGACGGGCAGGAGCAGCAGCAGCCAGAAGGCTCTGAAGAGAAAGCCACAGCCAGGGAGGAAACGCCTGAGGAAGCTGGGCTGAAGGCAGAGAAAGTCCAGTCCCCTGGGAGGGACCTGCGTGGGACAGCCCCGAGGCTGGCAGGGAGGGAAAAGCAGGCCAAGAGACACAGCGAGCTGTGAGAGTGAAAGGCTGTGGGACAGTGCCCAGAAAAACACTCACGCTTTCTCAGCCCTCAGTGAGCCTTTGCAACAGAGAGAGAGAGAAGGGAGTTTGGCTGCGAATTGGTGGCCAGGGGATAAAACGTAAAACAGCCCCTGGATTTCAGTTTAAATTCCCCGGGGCAGCGTGTTGGTAGGTCTCTCACACCCGAAATGTGTCCCTACAACCTCCTGGGCGCTGCCCGTGTTGGATTTCACGGCAAACCACGGGAGCAGAGCTGCACGGAGGCTGCTGCCGAGGAGTTCTGCCCTCCTGGAAATTGCCGGGGAGGCAGGGTGAGCTCAGCGTGCATGCAGAGCGTTTGGCTCCCCAACAAATCATTCCAGAAAAGTTGAATCAGCACAACCCTTCTGTACGGTTTCTGTATATCTCACGAAGATGCTCTGATTACCCTGGGCAGGAGGAGTGAGTGGTTCCAGGACAAGGAGCTCTTCTCTCCCCTTGGTTCCAGGAGAGGCTCTGCAGCTCTGTCGGCGAGCTCTGCCCTCGGTGAGCAGTTCAGTCTGCACTGTAACTGCGCGGATCCACGAGGGCAAAACAGCCACTCACCCCAAATCTGTGGTGTTTAAGCCGACACGCAGTTATTTCCACCTGAGCCAGGTACCGCTGTCACCCCCGAGGGTGGGCACTGGTGAATTCAGTTCCTGACTCAGGTGGAAATAACTGCGTGTCGGCTTAAACACCACAGATTTGGGGTGAGTGGCTGTTTTGCCCTCGTGGATCCGCGCAGTTACAGTGCAGACTGAACTGCTCACCGAGGGCAGAACAGCCACTCACCCCAAATCTGTGGTGTTTAAGCCGACACGCAGTTATTTCCACCTGAGTCAGGAACTGAATTCACCAGTGCCCACCCTCGGGGGTGACAGCGGTACCTGGCTCAGGTGGCTTTATTATGAGGGCCAGAATCGGGGTCAGCACAGCAGCTGTGAGTACCCAGCACAAATATTTGGGCGATGGCTTTTCTCAGCGCTGGCATTTTCTTGGTTGCAAGCCCAGGGGGTTATTTACAGGCTCTGCTGTTCTGCTGTGGTCTCAGTAACGGGAGCGAGGTTGGTGCCTGCTGAGCCAAGGAGGGTGCAGGGAAGGAGGTGTGTGGGAAGAGCAGCGGTACAGAAATGAGGGGAGAGAGGTGAGGGGCAAGGCTGGGGGGTGCTGGGGCTGTTCCAGTGCGTGACAGAGCCGTGCCACGTCCTTTCGGTGAGGACTGGGAGATTCAGGGCCCGGGGAAGTGGCATTTCAGCCTCGAGACAGCAAAAGGTCTGGCAATCCATGCTGCAAGACGCCTTGGGGTGTGATCAAGGGAAGCTCTGTCTAATCCCACTGATGGCCATGAAAATCTTCTTCCTTTTTAACCTGCTCTGTCCCACAGCACTGCCGAGACGTGCCAGGAAGGTCAGATCTTCCTCCTTACGGCTCTGAGGTTCCTGGTGAGGGGGAAAAATGGTGTTAAGGACCCACCGAGAGCCTTGCGAAGCCTCTCTCTCATCCTGCAAGCAGCCTGCGTGGTTGGGAATATTTTGAAACGCCGAGAAATAACCCATTACTCTTGTGCTCTCCTTCAAGCCCTGAATTGGAGCAGGCCGTTTTTGGACTTACTGACCGGGCTCGGAGCCAAAATGTATGTATTTAAAGAACTGAACCGCAGCGTGCAGAACGGAGCCTGCCGTGCAGCACAGCTTTCCCAGGGGAAGGAGGAGAGGGCGGCGAGTTCCCCTCCCTGAGCTCCTGGCGCTCCCCTGCACGGCACGGGGGCATTTCCAGCACTCTCCCACTTTGCACGGGCAAAGGAGAATATTTGGGCTCATCCTTCGGCCTTAAATAAATGACCTCTCGATCCTTTATTATAAATCTCTCGAGTTTAAGCGCTCCGCGTTGGTCTCGGTTGCGTGGAGCAGGCTGAGGTCCCGGCCCCGCGTGTCCGGGATGGAAGCACGCTTCCAGGAAAGCTCCTTCAACCTCTGCGTGCGTGCAGCAGAGTTCAGAGCCCCGAAGTCCCTTACTCCAGCAGATTTTGTGCAATCCGAGGAGCCTTCCCGGATCCCCGCTGCTCTTGGCGGCGCCTCGTTTTTTTTTTTTTTATCAGGGACCTGAGCCACGCGGGAGCCTGTCACTAGGGGTCAGTGCCACCCCTCGGTTATGGCTGGGAAAATTTGCTTCGTGCCTCTTGGAGAATCGCCACCGAAGCCGTGGGGGGGTCAGGAAAAAGGTATCTTGTTGGGGTGGTGGTGGCTGAGGACCAGTTTGCTGCCGGGGCAGCGGCCAAAGCAAGCCTAAGAGCTGGGGAGTCGCAGCGCTACGGGGTTCAGCACATCACCAGTGGGGTCCCTAAACCCCGAGCCTCCCAGCAGGGGTTTGGCAGTGCCAGGAACCCCGAAACACACCATCAGGTCCCCGTGGTGACATGGGGAAGGGACAGGCTTGCCCACGACCCATCGAGCTGGCCGGCAGCCGCGTCTGATGGAGCTGCTGGCTCCGAGCGAGGTTTTGGTCAGGGGCCAGCACCCCGTGGGCCTGGCTTTGAATTTATTTGTTTCTTTAAACGCAAAATGTCTTTTCCCTTGAGCAGCGCTAGCAGGCACTTAGAGGCAACCTCTCGAGGCACAGAGGTGCCAGGATACGTACGGAAAGGGAGAAAATGTTCCGAGGGCTGGGAGCAGCTTGATTGCGGTCTGCATCCTCCAGCTCTCCCGCTCGCTGGCAGCCCTGTCTTATGTTATTTTTAAGAGCGACGGCCCTGGGGGAAAGACCAGCACGGAAAGAAGTAGTCAACAAGCCCAGTGTGTGTTTATGGACGGGAGTGAGAAGAGAGCCCGAGGAAGAAGAGCTCTGCAGTCCCGCCGGGCTGGAGGAGAGGAATTCAGGGCAGTGGAAAGAAGCCAGGGGTTGCTGCAGGATGCTGTGCCTATCTGCAGCGTCTTTGTGTCCCGCCACGTGCTGATAGGCAAGAGAAGCACAATCACAGTGAACATTGACGTTATCAGCTCCTTTTTTAGCCATTTAACATTAAAATGTGTCTGTTCAGGCCAACCCGCAGGCCTCTGCCTCCGAAGATGATGCTAGCGAGGTGTACAAGGAGCTGATGAGCTGATTTCCTGATAGATTGGATTGATGGAAAGTATTGACACTCTGGGGGCTTATATCACACTTCTTTTGGCTGTACTTCAGCACTAAAAGTCGGAGGTGGACGTTTCAGGTGCTTCAGTTCCCTGGAAGCCTTGCAGGGGGTGTTCAGGTGTCGGTCGTTGACCAGAAGACAAAGTGTTGGTACAAAATCATGGATTGTTGGGACAAAATTATGGATTGTTGGTACAAAATTATGGCTTGTTGGTACAAAATAATGGGTTATGTGGCTGTGCTCGAGAGCAAAGCAGTTTAGCTGCCTGTCCCAGGCGATATGAGGTGCTCCATGCGCTGTGAGCTGCCTGCGGGGCCACCGCCATCGGCTGGGCAGCAGCAGGGTGCTTGCTAGAGGGACCGAGGGATCATTTAGGGTACGCATTGGGTTTTCCATGCTTAAAGAGATGTAAAAGAAACAATTACAGAGGGTTCTGGTGCATGGCTTGGCCGAGGGGCAGCAAACTGAAGCATTTCCAAGCCCCAGGACTCGGCTGTTCTCAACCCATCCCCGTCCCCGTGCCCCACGCCACCCTTTAAGCTCGCTCCCCTGTGGCTGCACAGCAGGAATACGGCTTTAGGACGGCAGCAGGAGGCGTGCAGGAGAGGAAGGGGCACGGGAAGGGCAGGCACATGCTGGCTGCCAGCTCTGCCAGGATGTGAACCAGGGCAAGAGCCGGGGGCTGGCTTGCCGTGCGTGCGCTCAGCGGTCCCTGGTGCCGCGGGGACGCAGCATCTGGCAGGGCTGGGGGGAAAAAGGAAGAGGAGGAGGATGGCAGGCCTTCCTCCTGGCACTGACGCGAAGGGGATGGGAGAAAGGGAGGAGCTGGCGTGGTGTCAGGGCAGGGGATGGCGGAGGAGCTGTGCTTGTGTGCGGCTGGGGAAGGGAGGGCGCGGGGGCAGGATGGAGCTGGGCTGAGAGATAAGGGGTGGCTGCGGGGCCGGCTGGCTTTCCTTATTGCCAGCGTGTCCGCCTGGCACTTCCAGTGCTAAAAATACGGCCGTGCTCCTGGCACTGCCCGGGGGAGAGCTGCGGGCAGGTAGGAGCAGCACCCCAAGCCGTGGCTCCTTGCAGGGTGGCTGCCGTGCCCGGGGGGCGAAGCTGGAGGAAGGGGACACCGGGCTGGAGGAGCAGGACCCAGAAGGGGCCATCCAGCGTCCCTGTTCACCCCTCCGGGGTGAATTTCCCCCAGTTTAGGGGAGCCACCAGGGTTACAGAGGGCTGGGAGCGGAGGTGGCCCGTCCCCGGCGCCACGTCGCTGCCTGCATTGTTCATTGTTCCAGCGCGGGGACGGGAGGTGATAAGGGAGGAGAGGGCAGCGCTCCGGTTCCTGCTCCTCGACAGGTTATTTCCCCGCTCGCCTGACCTCTCCTTAGGTAAACTCAGCGCTTCACCTCCCCGGAGAGTTTTTCTTTGCTCTCCCGCCCTGGGCGGCGCAGCGCGGGGCCCTCGGACACCAGCGCGGCTCTATTAATAGCTCGCGGGGTTGCCAAATCCCTCCTGGGTGTTGAAAGAGCGGCTGCAATAGGGTGATTCAGCCCCGGGTGGTGGGACAAAGGCTCCTTCCCCACGGGGCCGTGCTGGGAAAGGTCCCCTCATCCCAGCCTGGAGGGGCACGGCCAGCTCCCCGGCACGGAGCAGGCTCCTTGGCTGGCTTGCAACACAAACAGCCGTATCGTGAAACCGGGGCTTGTTCCTCGCTGCTGGCCGCTGCCCAAGCCCCTGGGCTGGGCTCATTCTGCACATGCACCTGTAAAAAAAAAACAAAAAAAAAAAAAACCAAAAAAAAACCCAAGATCCTCTGTCGGGGACGCAGCCACGGATGAGCCACCGCAGCTCCTCGCGCGCGGAGGTGGAGAAGGGATTGAAAACCCTGAGGGGCTCGGTTTTGCTCCATCGGCAGCCCTGCCAGGAGGAGAGCGGAGGCAGAGCCTCGCTGTGCGCTGCAGGACGGCTCCTCCTCGGCTCCCTTTTGGGTTTGGGGTCCTGGGGTCTTCTCTCCAGCAGCTGAGCTCCTTGCGAGCGCCCCGTGCTGGGGAATGGGGGCTTCGGGGGGCTGGGTGAGCCCTCGGAGATGCTCTGGGTGACCCCGGGATCTGCTGGAGGAGGTGGGAGGAGCGGTCCCTGGGTGGGATCCAGGCGCTAACACCCAGGCAAATACTTAGCGAGGCACTTTGTGCCCAAAAATAACCCCAAGTGTTTTCAGGAGCGAAGCCAGCGCTGTGTCCACGGGCCTCCCAGCGCAGGGCAGCTCCCAGCTCGGGGCAGGGACACGGCCAGCGCCTCCCCATTTATTTTATGTGGGGTCTGAGCCCTCCCAGCAGGGACAAGGAGCCAGCCCCCGATGATCTGGGGGGCTCAGCGCGTCCTGCTCGGGGGGCAGCACGCCGAGAAGCATCCTGCAGTTGCCCGAGGGCTGGGGCCGAGCATCCCCACGGGCTGGTTGGTGTCTGTGCTGCTTTGGGGGGAAAAGCTCGGGGATGCAGCAGATCCCCCGGGGGCTGGAAACGGCTCTGGCTCCTCCGACAAAGCCCCTGCGTGCTCCAGAGCCGTGCCTGCAGCAGGCACCCGCGGCATCTGGCTCCGGTGCGCCGGCGGCGATGGTGTGCGCAGAGCCCCAGCCCAGCCTCCCCTCGCCCTCCCCACGGCCCTACATTTCCCCTCCTTGCTCAAAAATCCCTTTTTTTCTCCCCAGACCGCTGCTGGCTTCTCTGGAAAGTCCCAGAAACCCAACGCAGCTCGCTGAGCGTAGGCACCAGCTCCGGTAACAGCCCGGGGTGCGACCGAGCGTGGCTCAAGCCATGGGATTTTGGGGAGGAGAGTGGCAAACGCCAGCTCCCAGCCCTCTCCTGCACCAACCCGCTGGGGATCTGGCACCTGGGGGGCTCCGAGGCCAGCCGAGGACCCCCAAAGGGCAGACCCCACAAGGGCTCGGGGTCCCCTGCTCTTCCCCAGGGAGGAGGCAGCAGCCCGGCGATGCCACCTCCCAGCAGGGAGGTCCCTCAGGGACCCCACACATCACCCAAACCGTGTGCTGGGGACAACGGGACCCAGCTCCAGCTGGGATTGCGGTCCCATTAGCCCAGCACCGCAGCGGAGAGCACCCCGAGGACCCCTTTGCAAAGACAGGACCCCCGCTGAAATCCTGACCTTCCCCTCCACCAGGACAGGGACCCCACAGGGACCTCCAGGAGGTGAAACGTGACCCTAAAAATGCTCCGAGTGCTGCACTGCTGATGCACGCCCCAAAACGAACACACACGTACGAAATAAAATCCTCCTGGGCTTAGCCTGCCCTCCTAAAAACACGGGATGACTTCGGAAAAGTGAGAGAAAAGAGGAGCTGCTCCCCCCAACAGGGGGAAAGCAGCGAAGGAGCATCGGGGCGGTGTTTGCTGGGCAGAAACCTGTCCCCATCAGCACTACCACGGGTTAGATTATTAACTACAGACTTCGCAGCTCTTCACAATCCGTTCTAACAACCAACCCCGGCTGAGAAAAGATCCGAAAACCACCCCTGGCTGCGGTGGCACGGCTGGGGACAGCCCCGGGGGCTGCGGGGACGGCGGTGCCCGGTGCCCGCTGCCCGTGCCGGGAACGTCGGGGCCGGAGCAGCTCCATCCCCGGGGCTGTCTGAGAGCCGTCACGGCTGCAAGCGAGCCTTTCCCATCCCCGTTGGGCTGGAAGAGGCATTTAGGGGAGGAAACAGCAGCTGCTCGTGACAAATAAACGTTCCCTGGTGTATACAGCCGCTCGGCACGACAAAGCCCATCGCCCGCCGGCCTCCGTGTGGCCGGAGCTCTGGTAGCGCCGCGGATAAACACGGGGAAAAAGCAAAGAGCCCCGTGTAAACACAGCCCTCGGCTCTTTTTAACTCTGCTCAGAGCTCTGTCTGCTTTGAAAGCTCACATCTGTCCCGGCCAACGCCAGCCCTCGTGCCCCTAGGAGGAGAAAAATCTCGCGTGCCCTCTCGGCACCGCTTGGGGACGTCGAGCTCCGGGGAAACGGCACCCTGAGGGGGGTTTTTCTCCACCCTGCCAGGGGTTTCTCCACCATTCCTGGGCTGCAAACCCTGTGCAGAGCAAGGCGGGCAGAAAAATTAATGAATAAATAAATACAAATATATATATATATATATATATAAATTCAGCAGCCAGGAAGGGCTTGCTGGGAAAAGCGCGGCTGGAGGTTGCGTGTGCTGGGGGCTGTTTATAGCAGCTGGTGGGAGTGATAAATCTGCGGATGCTCAGCCTGAGCAACTGCTCCGGGAGCCCTGCGGGGATGGGGATGGGGATGGGGATGGGGATGGAGGATGTGTGGGGCTTGGCTGGGTTCCCTCGCGTGCCGAGCAGCACCCTCAGGCTCTGCGCCCCGAGCAGGAGGCAGCCCAGCCCCTGCACGCAGGTGGTTTCCCTGCTCGTGGCCACAGCAGCCCCAGCTTTTATTCTTTTTTTCTGGAGATTCCCGACCTGACACGGGCTGCAAGGGGGGCTGCAGCACCAGGAAGATTTGCTGCCAGAGCACAAAGTGCAGAGTCCTGCAGGGTCTCCTGCCCCCGCACCCCTCGGCCCCGCTGTCACCGCCGTGCCCCGCGGCTCGGCGTGGTGACCACCAAAAGGTATCACTGACAAAGCAGAGAAACAACCTTTTTTTTTTTTTCTTTTTTCTTTTTTTTAGGGGTTTTTCTTTCAGCCACAAACTGCCAGCTTCTGCAGCTGAACCGCAGCGAAACCAGGCCAGGTGGGGGCTGCTTTCGGGAACCCAAACTGTGCCCAAATTTACGATCTGCCCGGCCCTGTCTGGTTTGCACGTGGCTGGCTCCGAAATCTGGAGACTTTTGCTCTCTTCCTCACACAGGCCCAGCTCTTGGGGCTGCTAACGGGGCTGAAAAGCTGATAAAAGGGCTTGGATTGCAGGAGAGATGGCAGCAGGCAGCGTGTGGGGCAGGACGGGAGCCATAGGCTGTAGTTTTTATGGCCTCCCCGCGGCCAGATGCTTGACATGGCTCTGACACTGTTTAGTCTCCTGGTTTGGAGGGCTCGGGTTGCTTTGGGAAACGCGGATCGGCTGCTTTTCCCCACGGGCTGCGTGGCCGGGGTGGACGCAGATGTTTCCATGATTCAGAGGAACCCACTTGAAGAACCGAGCGGCCCGGCACGTGAAACCCTCGTGGCTCCCCGCAGCGCTCACACGTCAGGCTGCGGGGCAGGGGCTGGGTGAAAAACTCCCTCCAGACACCCCCCCCCCCCCCTCCGTGGTGGTTTTGCCATCAAAGCTGGTTATAGGGGCATAGGGGAAACCCCTTGGTCATTTTGGGGCTGTTTTTCTCGGGGTGGCACATCTCCAGTCGGGGTCAGCGCGGGTACCAAATCTCCTGCCAGCATCCGCCGCGCTGGCACAGCCCTCAGGGCCAAATCTCCCCTCTCAGGGAAAAAAAAGATTCGTCTTTTTCACCATGCAGGAGTCGTACAGGGAGGAGAGGCTGGGAAAACACAACCCTGCGTGCCTCAGCTGGATGCTCTTCGTGGGGAGGACTTTCTCCGGGGGCGAGCGCCGGGGCGGCGGGGGCTCGCCGTGCGCACGCAGCCCCGGAGCAAACAAACAAGCGGCGGCCCTGGAGGGTTTTGCTCTCGTGCCGGGTGGCGGCGGCTGTATTTTTAGCTCCCTGTCCTCGCTGGGTGCATACAAATGTCCCCCTTGTGCTTTCAAGAAGCCGGAGATCCTCTTGCCAAGCCCGCTGGGCATCCCCGCCGTTCGCTTTCCCAGCGCGGAGCATCCCTGCTGTGTCCACCCCGGGGCCGCCTGCTGAGCTGTGCCTCTGCCTCCCGCGTTCCTCCTGCCTGTGCCAGGAGCTGTGGCCAGGTACAGATGGGACAGGGAGCCCAGAGGAACAAAAGTCCCCAATAAACCAAAAGGCAGCACTGCTGGAGGCGCTGGGGGGGGGGGACCTCGACCACTGCGGGGCTGCACAGAGCCACCAAAATCCATGAAAATGAAAATAAATATAAATATCATTCATACATTGCAAAAAAAAAAAAAAAAAAGCTGAAAATGTGGCTGCTGAGAAGTGATCCTGCTCGCATCCTCGCTGTTCCCAAAATCTTGTAGCCCTCCCGTGCTGGGCTGGCTCACAGATCTGTTGATCCAAGCTCTGTGATGCTTGGGGTACCCCGGCAGGCTCCGGGGATGGGGCGATAAAATGCAGCCTGAGCCCTGCCCCTGGGGATGCTGGAGGCCCCTGGTGCCAAAAAGAGACTCGAAAAACCCAGGAAAATGGGTTCCAGAGGGGCTGGAAGCGTTCCTTGTTAACGCACGGGGACGCAGAGAGCTGGGAGCAGCTCCGGCCAGCCGGGCTCGCCGCCCCTGCCGCGTTCCCAGCCCGGAGCCTTGTCCCCTTCTGCCAAACCCCCGGAGAGGGACGTGGGGCTCTGGAGGAGCCGCTGGAGCCCTGGGAAGGCCGAGGCTCAGCCAGGACCCAAAGCAGCCAAAAAGCAGGAGGCTCGCTCGCTGCCAGCCCTCGGATCGCCCGGCCCCGCGGCTCTCCGGAGGAAATATTCCAAAACAAGTCGGAAGCCAAGGGAAAAGGAGCAAGCCAGAGGGAAACTCCCCTCCCGTCTTCCCTGCTGCTGGAAAACAAAAAAAAAAAAAAAAAAAAAAAAAAAAAAAAAAGCCCCGTGCCCCCAAAACGGGGCAAGGCGCAGGTCCCCCCTTGGGGGACGAGGCAGAGCCGGGCAGGGCTCTGCGGGGGCACCGAGCGGGTCCCCGGCACGGGAATGAGAAATGATCGAGGGAAGGGCACAGGCAGCGAGGTGCCACTCGGGCACGTTGCGTTGGAGGGCAGCAGATGCCGGCTGAGATGACGAGAGCCGAATTAATTTCATGGCTCCTTCGTGGCGCTAATGAAGGCGGCGTTCTGCTGCCGGCTCGTGGCTCAGGGCGCTCACCTTTGGGGCTCTCCTGCAGAGCTCTAATTTGGGTGTTTTTCTGCTTGACGGGGGACCCGGCAGCTTTTCTCTGGCTCTGGGGGTAACCCGCGGATCGCTGCCGGGCTGGTGCCAGGGGCTGGAGCTGGAAGGCACCTCCCGGCCCCGTGCTTCCTGCTGGGGAAGCCACAAAGCTCCCAAAAAACGAGCAGGCGGCAATTAGCGGTCAGCAGCCTGCGGCGAGCACGGGACCGTCCCGTCCCATCCCATCCCATCCCGTCCCGTCCCATCCCGTCTGTCCCCGTGGGTGACCCTGGGAACCTGTGGCCACGTCCCCCCCGCCACCTCAAGGGGATGCAGCCCTTCCCCTGCAAAGTTTGGGGTTTTTCCATCCTTCGCATGCCCGGCAGCTTTTCCTGCTGCTTTAGGATTAAGCAACCGGTCCCGAAATTCCAGCCTGAGCGACGGTGTCACCACCGGCCCCAAAGGGCGCGAGGACTCGCGGCTGTCCCCAAAGGGGTTTGGCCGCTCCTCAAGCCCCCCCTCGGGACACCGAGCCCCCTGGCCCTGCCCAAAATAAAACGGGGAGGGGGCAACAGGGGTGGGCAGCGGGGAGAAGCCTCGTGAATGTGGAAAGCCAGGGCTTTAATTAGTTAATTGCACGAGCAACGGGGCAGGGCACAAAGCTGGCGGCTGGGGGGCGAGCAGCCCGTGCTCACCGCCTCCCCCCCCCAAAAAAAAAAAGCCCCCCCCCAGCTGCAGGAGCTGCCAGCAACCCATCTGCGGGGCTTGAGCAATAGCATCCCATGCCTGACATCTGCCCACACGCATTTCGGAGGCCAGTAAACTTCCTGTGGATATTGGCAGGCTGACAGCCGTGACATAGATCCTGCCCTTTTTTTAGCCGTTGGGGTTGGTGGTTTTTTTTTTTTTTTTTTTTTTTTTTTTTTGTGTGTGTGTGTGCGTTTTCTTTTTTTTGGTGTTTTGATAACAGGTAGGGGCTTTGTCAGCCTCTGCCCGGCTTCGGGACCCAGGTGTCTGGGTGCTGTCCCCCCCACATTGGGTTGTTCTCCTGTTTTGTAGGGCTGTGGGCACGTCTCCCCTCTCCGCCCCATTTTTCCCCCCGTACCGGGGGGCGCAGCCTCGGCACAAACTCACCACCACCACGCAGCCGGCTCCTTGGAATGACATTTATTTTATTACAAGAGGGGGTTTCGCATGGCCGACACGGATGAAAGCTCCAAATCTTCGCCCATTTGGGCTTTTTTGAGCAGAGCTGCAGCTCTCGGAAGGACGAGGCACGGAGACGCCACGGCGGGGGGATGCTGCAGCTCCCCAGCGCGACGAGCACCAGGACAAGCCCAGCGGGGGCTCAGAGGGTGGCAGTGCCCCCGGGCACGACCCCTTTGGGGAAGGCAGAGGGGTTTGGTGCTCCTTGCCCTGGTGGGAGCCACGAGGATGAGCCCTCCTCCTTCACACCGACCCCAAACCCATCGGCGGCATCACCATGGCTGAGACGCTGTGATCAAACCTGCTCCCCACCAGGCCCTGTGTTCCCGTGGGATAAAGAAAGCCCCTCGCAAAACGGAGCAAAAACGGGGAGCCCTGTGGTTCCCCAGGCCGTGGAAGCACACGGAAAGGCCAAAGCTCGGCTGCGTTCTGCCCAGCGCCCCTCGGACACGCGGGGCTGGCACCGACCGGAGCCTGAAACTGCCGGGAGCGGGGGGACGAACAGACGCGGACACACAGAGCTACACCCCATAAAGTGCTTTTCCTTGGGCACGCAGGCTGCCAAAGGGGAAAAAAAAAGAAGAGGGGCGAACGCTTCTTCCTCCCCTGCATAGCAGCTGCCTCCTCTCCTGCCTGCTCCCCGGTGATCCGGGTGCCTGCGGCCAGGACCCGCGCCTCCACGAGCAGACCCCGGGGACACGGCTTGGGAGGAAAGTGGCAAAAGGCACACGGGTTGTGCCCCGTTTCCCCAGCAATCCCACCACGGGGGATGCGGGTGGAAGGGCAGGAGATGTCTGGAGATGCCCAAAGCCCCATAAACGGCCCCTTGAACCAGCAGCATTCATGCACGCAGCGGCTGCGGTGTCCCAGCAAGTCACCCCGTACCTCTGCCCCTACACGAGGTGTCCGAATGCGGCGTGCATCCATCGCAGGGCAGGGGTGGCCCCGTCTGATGGAGGCCGTGCCATCCAGGTGCCCCGGTCCTATAACACTGTCTGCCCCATGGGACACCACGCCGGCTTCGCGCGGCTCCCCGGCCACGCGGCGGCACCGGGCGCAGCCCCGTCCCACCCCACAGCAGGGACGTCTTTTAGGGGCCATAAAACCTCGGTAACACCCACCAGGGCTGCACGGCACCCCAGCCAGCAAGGTCTCCTGGCGGATTTACTGCCCGCTGGGGTCCAGCCTCGTCTCCAGTTTGGTCTTTGCGGGGGACGGGGTGTGCAGGTCCTGGCTGGCGGGGGACAGCTGGCAGCACAGCACCGAGCGCAGGACCCGCAGCACCGGCGGCCGCAGGATGGCGAAGACCCAAGGGTCGAGGATGGGGTTGATGGAGAGGAACCTGAGCGCCAGGAGGTCCCAGTCGTAGTTCTGGCCCTTGTTGAACTTGTTCATGTAGGCGCAGACCTGCAAGAGAGCAACGGGGGGGGGGGGGGGGCAAAAATGACGCCGGGGCCGCTCCCCCAGGGGCCGGGAGCCCGGCAGGTGAGCGCGGTTTGCAAAGCAACAGCTGGGGAGATGAGGGCTGCTTGCTGTCCCACCCGCTTAAATGAATTTCCTGCAAATGAAAGCCGGCCCTGCGCTCTGCCTGTGCGCAGCGAGGCTTCGCTGAGCCCAAATGCAATTAAGCCGGAGGCTGGTTAAGGAGGCGGCGAGCGGCTGCGCGGGATGGGGACGCAGCGGGGTGCGGGGTGCTGGGCAGCCCCGGTGCGGTGCTTCCTGGCGTGTGCCGACTCATAGCGGCTTACGGGGCTTCCTGGCAGGGTGACTCAGCACTCCTTACTCACCCCATCGCCACCCCCTCGCTCCCACGCCGCGGGGATGCTCGGATGGGGAGCTGGGGGCACGGGGAGCGCGGTGTCCCCGCTGCGCCCGGGGTGCGCCGGGTACCGCTGGGGGCTGGCAGTGTTTGCCAGCCTGCCCCGGGCTCAGGGCTTTTTTTTTTGAGGGGAAGGGTTTGCGATTCTGTGGGCTGGGAGTGTCATGGTTCGTGTGCTCCTCCTCGGAGGGTGGGTGCTGTGGGCCAGAGGAGAAAGTGTCACGCCCAGGAGGCAGCGTTCGGCGGCTCCGTTGGAGACGATGCCAAAGCGCTGCCCAAACCTAAAGCCACGTGGGAGCCGGGCAATGGGAAAGGAAAAGGGACAAGGTTAAGGGCTGCCACCGCCGGGCCCATGGGATCCCCACCAGCGGCACTTTCCCACCCCGCCTGTCCTGAGCAGACCCGGCCAAGGGGTCCCTGCATCCAGAGCCGGGCTCCTCCAGGCCGCGGGGAGAGCCGCCCGGCGCGCGCGGGCCCATTGACGGGAGCTCTCAGGATGTTGAGTCTGGTTCCCGGGATGCTTGCGAGCTCCCGGACATCGCCGCTTTGTCTTTTCTCCCTCTTACAACCCAGACAGCCTGCCTTGGCTACAGGCTGCGGTCGTTTTCTCTTCCCTCGGGACTCTTCCTTCTGTGAGTGCGAAAGGGAAGGTAGCGTCCATTTAAGTCCACGAGCACAAAACCAGTGCTGGCAGCACGCCCGACCTTAGTGGGGCTCGCTTCTAATGGGAACTAAACGGCGGCGAAGGAGCCTCCTACCGCCACGGGGCTTGCTCACACGGCTCCGAGCCTCCCGAGCCGTGGCTGGAGGTGATGGAGAGCTGCCGGCGGTGAGACGCAGCCCGGCGGGGTGACCAGCAGCCCCCAGGTGAGGAGAGCACGGCCCTGCTCCGCGCTGCTTGCCTCCCAGCCCAGCCCAGCGGGGTTTTCTCCCTCCCCATCCCCACCTTTCCGTGTCTCGCTCCTCGCCCTGCCACCGCTCGCGCCTCCGTGGCGAGCGCACGTGGCCCTTGGTGACGGCAGCCCCGGGGGACCCCGGCGTGCCCGGGCTGTGTGGTGCCACCCTGCCTGGCCTCGAAGCCTCTGCGGGAGGGGAGGGTGGCTCCAGCACTGTGGGAGAATCCCTGGCTCCCCGTGAGCATCGTGAATCGCCCGTGGCTTGCGGCAGACCCAAGGTCTCCCGAGCTTTGGGAAGGAGCTTGGATTTGGGGCAGCGGAGCGAGAGGGGAGCCTTAAAACAGGAGAAAGATAAGTAGGGATGCTGGGGAGGGGACTCACCCCCGGGGAAGAGGTGGTGGCACTCACCGTGAAGGGCAGGGAGCAGATGACGAAGGTGATGGTCATGATGGCGAGGAGCAGGAGGTGGTCGATCTCCTCGGCCATGGAGAACATGCACCGCCCGCCGCCCCCCGCCGCCCGGGGCTGCTCCGGCGCGGCCATCCGGCGGGTCTTCTGCCCCCGGCGGTGCATGCGGGCCAGGTTGCTGATGACGCTGAGGTTGCAGAGCAGCACCGAGAGGATGAGGAGCAGCAGCAGGGTGGCGTAGAGCAGCGAGAAGGTGACGTGCATCCCCGCCGCCTCCGCCCCGCCGGCGGCGGCGTGCCGGCCGTCGTCCAGGTACATCTGGATGAAGCACCAGGTGCCGGGGCAGTACTGCACGTAGCGCCCGAAGCCCAGCAGCGGCAGCGAGCAGAAGGCGGCGGCGAAGGTGTAGATGGCGGGCAGGGCCACCAAACCCGTGCGGGGGCTGAGGAAGCGCTGGTAGAAGTAGGGCCGCCCCAGCGCCAGGCAGCGCTCCAGCGCCATGGCGAAGAGGATGAGCATGGTGGCGAGGCCGAAGAAGCTCATGGAGAAGCCGAAGTAGAGGCAGATGTGGCCTCCCCGCGCCAGGGCGGTCAGGGTGAGGTTGCGGTGGTAGGAGGCCAGCACGAAGGGGCTGACCGAGCAGGTGCCCAGCAGGTCGGTGACCACCAAGGCCAGCACCAGGACGTGGAAGAGGGACGGCGGCCGGGAGCGGGGCGGCCGGCGGCAGCGCAGCAGCAGCCCCAGGGCCAGGAGGTTGCCCAGGAGCCCGGCGGAGAACATCAGGGCGCTGACCAGAGGCCGGGCACCGGCCGCCAGCGCCTCGCCGCGCTCGCACGGCTCCCGGCCCGTCCCGTTCATCGCCGCCGCACGAATGCGCCTCCGCCGCCCGCCCCCCGCCCCGGCCCCGCGGCGCCGCCCCCCCTCCCGGGCCGCCCCGCCCCGGGGCCGGGCCCCCGCCCCGGGGATGCTCCCGGAGCCCCCGAGGATGCTTCGGGAGCCCCCCGGTGCCGGCGAGCTCCGGGGATGCTTTGGGAGCCCCCCGCGCTCCGGGCGGCCAGCCCCCGGCTTGGGGTGCGCGGGTGGCCAAGGGGTGCGCGGGGGGCGCAGGGGGAGCCCCCCCTTTCCTGCCCCAACGCTGCTCGCCCTGGGGACCCCCCAGCTGGGTGGGAGCCCAGGGGGGACGGGGGAAGCCCCCAGCCCTCAGCCTGCCCCAGGGGGCTCACCCAGCCCAAGCAGCAGCCCCGGAAAAACTCCCTTGTGCCAGTGCCGCGGGCGCGCAGGATGGCACAGGAAGCCTCGCCGCTGCGTTGCATTTCCCCTGGCATGACCCCAACCCTCTCCACACTTTGCCCCTTCCTTTGGCCACCGAGCACGGATCCAGCTCAGGCAGGACACGAGTTTACCCCTTCCTCCCTGCCCCAGCTGGAGCCTGTCCCCACTCGTGTGTCCCCCCCCCAAAACCCGTCGAGACACGGCGGCGTTGCTCAGCTCCGGCGTGGGCACGCCGCTTGCTGCCGCGCTCACGTTTTTGTCGTTGCTTTTGAAAACTCCCTTTGGTAACAGGAACTTCGTAAAAAGGAAACGCGATTGAAGGTGAACTCTAGCAGCGGGTGAGATGTGGTTTGTGACAGCACCTTCGCTTCCGACGCGAGGTTCCCATTCCTCGGGCTGGTCGCACGGCCCGAGAGGTTCCTGCAGCGTGCCGTCACCTCCGCGGTCCCGTGGCTGAGTGTGAGGGGTGTGATGGAGGGAAAGAGGTTTATTGTGTGCTCGTGGGACAGGAAAATGCCTGTCCTGGCACCTCTGCAGCCCCCCGTGGGGCTGATCCCGCTGAGCACCAATGCCCACAGACACGGATGATGTTGGGAGCTGTCCCAGCAGCTTCCCAGGTTTCTGAGGGCTGGATGCGACCCCGCCACGCTCAGCCCCCCAAAAAAAGCCCACAAAAAGCAGATTAAAACAGTGGCCAGGGCCAAATCCTGGCCTGGTCGGTGTAAGCAGCCCGGGGAGGCTGCGGCGTGCGCTTTACGAGCAGAAGCCCTCCCGCGGGGTGGCTGCCCCAGGGCTCCTGCCAGCCTCCCACTCCTCTCTGGTGTTTGCTACCGCAGCTCAGGAAGGGCTTTTGGCAGGTTCTGGAGCTCATTTTCCTGGCAGCTAATGGAGCCTTAAATACCCATCTGGGGCTTCGGGCTTCTCAACCGACAGTTGCCTCTGAGGGGATATTTTTGCAGTAATAGGGAAATCGCTGGGCTTTTTTTTTTTTCTTTTTCTTTTTTCTTTTTCTTTTTTCTCCCCGTTCTGAGCTCAAAACCAGGAACATGCCACTTGGTACAATCTGTCCATTTCTTGGGAAGTGTTTGTTTTCCCCCCTTCTGCTTCCGTGTTTATCTCCGCGTCTAACAAGGAGCATATGTCTTCCCGAGGGTCGCTGGCATCCTTTTTCCCTAAGAGGAGATTTATGGGGCTGTCCCACTCGGAGAAGAGCTGCGGGCTCGGAGGAGCACTGAGTGAATTTCACAGAAACCCCGGGGCCAGGAGGACGCAGCCCCTGGGGTGCTGTGCCCGGGGCTGGGGAGGCGCTGGGACCGGCAGGTTTGAAATAAAGAGACCCGCACGGGTGGGTTTTGACCCGTTTTAAATCAAAAGCCCTTCTGTTTAGAAAACCCAGACACCGTTTTCCTTCCAAAGAAAACCCAGGCGTTTTCCCAAAGCATTCCCAGCCCCGACGCTTCTCTGGTGCACCAGTGCTGGAAGCAGCCTGGCTCCCCGGCTGCCCGAAGCCGGGCTGAGCACCAGCGGGGCAGGGACACGTTCCTGGGCCCTGGGGAGTGCCAGCACCTGGGCGCACGGGTTAAAAAATGCGAAGCACTCACTGGCTCTTGGTGTCGTACAGCCCGCGGGCTCAGCGCCCTGGCTCGGGTGCCTGGCAGCCGCGGCGCTGCAGCCTGCCCAGGCACGCGGCTTCCGACTTCGGGAAGGGCTTAAAAATGCAAGCAGACAATAAAATAATAATAATAAAAAAAAAAAAAGGGCCCCGTGCAAGAACCAGGCATGTTGCTGGGAAATGAGCTTTTTGGGAAGCTGCGCCTGGATTTCATGAGCTGAAAAATATAAAAATATGTATAGAGAAAAATAAATCAGCTGTGCTCGGTTTACAGGGTTGGGTGACGCCGGGGACAAGGACACCAGGGACACTGTGGTCACGGGAGGGCGGTGGGCACCAGGCAGCAGCTCCAAAAGTTGCCTCGCTGCTTCCAGCCACTGCAGCAACCTCCTGTTTGCCTCCATTAAACACCGGATCCGTGCCTTTGAGCCTCGCTGGCACTGCAGCACCCTGGTGCAAAAGAAATTGCTGCGTGGTGCCGATGGCCGGGAGCAGGGACAGGCTCAGCCCTGCAGCCCCCAGCCCTGAGCATCTCTGCTTTATGGGGACCTTTACAGCTAAACTGCAGGTCTCAGCGCTTCGTTTATTTATTTGTGTGCTTGTTCATAGGAAAGGGCGATGGGTTTTGACTCCTGAAGCCCCCAAAAGGGCAAGGGCACGCCTCGGGACACAAGGCTGCCGAAGGGGTGGGCTGGAGAGGAGAGCGCAGACCCCTCCTTGCAGCTGCCTTGCTCTGTCCTGCTGTCAGCCAGCCCTGCCTGGGGACGTGCTGCCATCTCTGGAGAAGACAGCAGCACGGCAGCCCCACGGCCCCAAAATGCAGCCAAGTTTTGGATCCCGGTGGTGTGAGCATTCGCCAGCAGCTGCTGGGGTCCCCCCGCTGTGAGCAGGGGAGGGCACCCATGAAAAGCGCCACCAAAGCCAGGTGAGCGCGCCGAGGTCACCAGGATCCCCCAGGGAACCCGTGCAGGGAGCAGGGAGCCTCCAGGGATGGGGTTGGGGAGGCAGGGGCAGGGGTTGGGGTCACCCTGCTGTCCTGCAAGCCCCCCCAAAATGGGGACATTTCCTTCCTTGGGTGATGAGGGCATTGGAAAAGTCCAAGAGCACGGCGCACGCGTCACCTAGGGGCTCGGATGGAGTCTGCGTCCACGCACCTTAATAAAAACCCTGATTTATTTTAATTTAATTGCCCTCACTTCGCACTGAGCACAGTCCCGGGTTTACAGACACGCAGTCAGCACCCGGCTCGCGGCACCAGCTCGCAGCCTGCTTCGGCACGCTCCCCGGGAGCGAATCCTGCTGGGGGCACGGCTCGTGCCAGCCCGCTCCCCCCGTCCTGAGCGGTGCACGGAGCCACACGGCGGAGGAGATGCCAGCCCAGGGGCCAGCAGGAAGGTTTAGCAGAGCCATTATCCCAGCCAGTGTCCATCCTGCTGCGGAGATCAGTCCGGTGAAAGCCGTGGCGCTGCCTCGGTGCCGCTCCTGAGCTCGCAGGGTCCCACGTGCGCCACCTCCAAGTCGGTAACGTGCGAGGAACGGGACACCAAAATGAGGACCAAGCCTCAGTTCAGTCCCTTTTCCGCAGAAAACCCCGCTGTGGGGCACAGACTGGGGATCTTGCAGGGCCGGGGGTGCCCCCCCGAGTACCGCCAGCCTGCCCTTCCCTCCACCAGCAGAGCCTGGCAGGTCCCGGAGCCGGAGCACGAGCGATCAGGTCACCTCCAAAAAAGCCCCAAGCTATATTTACCCGAGTTGCTTCCTTCAAAAGGAAAATCAGTTTGACAACAAGAGTAAATACCGCGTGAGAACTGGCAGGAACACGGCTACACCTTGCGAGGCTTGGCTAAACAGAGGGAGAGAAGTATTTGCCCTGTCTCCTCCAAGGACGCTAAGCAGATGGGGACCGGGGTTATCGTCATTTTTTTGTCCTAAACGGTCACTCGAGGCAGATGTTAAACAAGCACCAGTTAATACGCCTGGTTGAGGGGAAATGGAGCTTTCATTAAAAGGATCTGTTGCTCGCATGCTTGCGCCGCGAGGTTATACATCCTGGGCTCTGCTTTTTCTCTCGCTTGCCGCTCTTATTAAGAGCGGGTATCGTCAGAAATACCGCCTTAAAATAATTACGGGCGGCCTCCCACGGCACAGCTGGGCGCAATGGATTCTCCAGAGCAGAGCCACGGCGGGGAAATCGCAAACCCTGAGCCGAGGAGGGGCTGGGGAGCTGCCCCCATCCTCCTCCCCGGGCACCCCGAGGCACCGCGGGGACAGCCCCGGGGCCGACCCCGTCAGCTCTCCGGGCATCGTGCGCGGGATGAGGAGATGGGGCAGGGCTCCGAACCGCTTTTATCCGAGGGGGGAGGCATGAGGCTCTCCCCCCGGTGTGCTCCTGCCCAAACGCAGCCCTGGCACCCCGCACCGAACCCCGCAGCCGTGCGCTCCCCAAACTCTCCGCCGAGCGCTGCAAAATCCGCAGGGAACCCCCCTCCCCGGCGGGCGGCACGCATCCCCGGAGCCAAAACGGGGCAGAAACTCCACTTGCCCACCCCGTGCCACCGCCCAGGGCGCCGTCCCCGCGCCGCTCGGGGCCGAAGGCTCGCTCCTCATCTTCACCGGCTCCTCCCGCGGCCCCCGCCGCGCTCAGGGGAAGACGAGCTGCGGGGCGTCCGTCCTGCGCCAGCCCAGGGGGCAAAAACGAGCGTCCCCCTCCGGCCCCGGTCCTTTGAGGGTGGTGGCCCTGCGGGAGCCCAGGCGGCGGCAGAGCCTGCGGACGAACGTGCGGAAGACGGAGGTGCGGAAGATGATGAAGACCCAGGGGTCGACGATGGAGTTGACGGAGAGGAAGCGCAGGGCGCTCAGGTCGGCGTTCTCGTTGAAGTCGGCCGCGAACGCCCCCATGTACGCGCGGATCTGTCCGAAAGAGGCGGCTTCAGCGAGGCCGTGGGGGGGCTGAGAGGTTGTTTTTTTTTTTGGGGGGGGGCGAGGAGGGTTCCCACCCGACCCGCCTGCGGGATCCCCAGCCCCGGGGTGGATTTTGGGGAAGGATTTGGGGGAGGATTTGGGGGAAGGATTTTTCCCGGGTCAAGAGATCCGGTGAGGTTCCGAGGGACCCAGCACCTCTGGGATGGGATGAGCGTGGGGGGGTGTTCGGGGGGGCTACTGAAAGGTTTAACACCCCTGGGAGCGGGCAGGGAGAGGGTTCAAAGGGTTAAAGCAATGAAACGACCCCCCCTGCACCTCTGGGATGAGGTGGTGGTGATGGGGGGGGGGGGTGAAAAGGGGACTAAAGCACTGACCCCACTGCCCGTGGAGGGGGTGGGGGGGGTAATTAAAGGGATTATGGCAATGACCCGAGGCCGCTGCCACCT
>CM030753.1:13086532-13109850 GCA_018104995.1 Cairina moschata | reverse complement strand
GCAGCCCCCCCAGCACTGGGGCTGCGCCCCCAGGGCCAGGCAGGCCTCCAGCTTTTCCCAGCAGCTTTTCCCCAGTTTTATCTGCTGGGATCTCACACCGAGAGGTGCCGGCTTTGCCACGGGGGTGACAAAAAGCCTTTTTTAGCATCCCGAAGCCCACGTGGGAAGCCTGGCAGCTTCCCGTGCCCCAGTGGGGGCCCCTTTCTCCCAGACACGGCCGGGGACAGCCGCGGGCAGTGACATTTTCCCCAGGAGAGGCTCATTCTGGGGGAAATTGGGGCTCTCAGAGAGCCAAACCTGCTTGTCCTCCCACCCATTTCAAGGCTCTGCTGTGGGGTTACAACCCCCAAATTAATTTATTCCTTACAAATACCCTCGCAGCAAACCCTCTCCGGACACCAGCAGCACCAGCACCCGTCCCCTCCAAACCCTTCTCTTCGCTGCTGCTGCGCTATGGGGTGGAAAACCCCAAATTTTCCGCCCCAGCGCCGAGTGCCGTGGGTTTATTTTTGGCGGCGAGACCCCACAAGCCTCCCCCCACCCCCAGGACCACCTTTCCCCAGGGGAGGGACATCCTGGACCCCAATTTACCCTCCTGGAGCGTGAGGGTGCTGGGGGGGTCCCAGCTGTGCCGGGGACGGGGGTGGCGGAGGGGACAGGGCCGGGGGGGGCTGCAGGCTCCAGGCAGCACCAGATTTCCCTGGACGGCCCGTGGGGTGTCAGAGCTTGAGAGAAAAGCCATGAATTTGGCCCGGGGAGCTCCTCGAAGGCGGAGGATTGCATCCAGCTGGCCTGAACCCCGCTCGAAGCCCTAATGTTTTTTCAGGGCCAGGCGAAGCCTTCCCAGCCGAGGGCTGGAGCCCTTGGATAAGGTCCCCGCTGTCACATCCAGGCTCCCAGCCCTGTCCCCTCTGGTCCCCCCTGTGCCCCCTTTGGGGACATGGGGACCCCAGCTCCGTGGGGACGCGGCGGGGATTCCCAGCAGCAGTGGGGCTGTGCGCCTGATTTATCTCAGGGAGGGGGCTGACACCTCCCTCCCCGTTATCTGGCATTCCTCGGCCCCGTGCCTGGCATTTTGGGACGGAGGCAGCACCACAAATGGCCTGGGGCCAAGGCTGGGGGGGGTTGGTGGGGGGGCGCAAGGACCCCCAGGAGCCCCCAGCGAGCCCGGCAAAGCCCTGGGCGAAACTTTCAGAGCCAAAAAGCTCCTGGAAAGGAGAAGCGAGGCGCGGACACGGTGCCAGCCGAGCTGCCGGGGGGGGGGGGGGGGGGGGTTCCCCCCCTCCTTGCCCGGCCCCCCCCCCCTGCTCCCTGGGGGTGTGGGCTCGGGTTTCTGCCCGGCGGGGGGCAGCGGGGAGCCTCCCCCCACCCCCGAGCCGGCCCCATCCCCATTTCATCCCCATTTCATCCCCATTTCGTCCCCATTTCATCCCCATTTCGTCCCCATTTCCCGGCCCCAAACTGGCCTCGCTCCCAGCTCCGGGGGCGGCGGGCAGCCTGCAGCCAGCCCCCCCCCAACCCTCCCCCCTTTTTTTTTTTAACCCCCACCCCCTTTTTTTGCCCGGCCCCGGGATGCCCGGCCCGCCTGTCACGGCACAGAGGAGGGGAAATCACGGCTCCGAGGGCGGATTTTGGGACAATCCCGCATTGGCCGACCACGGGGCTGGGGGACCCAATAGCGGAGCCCTCGGGGCTCGGATCCGCCCCGTCCCTCCCCGGTTTCCCCCCCCCCCCCCCCTGCCCCGGGGCCGTCCCGTCGGGGCCGCTCCGCTGCGCTCCGGCTGCGGGATGCGGGCGGTGCCGGGGCCGGGGCTGTTGGCCGGGCTGTCGGTGCTTTTTTTGGCCGGGATCGTCCAGCCTCTGCCCCGCACGGGGCTCCTGCCCCACGGGCCGGCCCGTGGAGACCTCCGCTTGAAGGCCGGAGACGATGAGAGCTCCCCCGCCGTGGCCCTGCCCCGAGCCCTGCGCCTCTACGGCCGCGCCGCCCGCCGCCTCTACGTGAGTGCCCCCCTCCCAAGCTCCCCCGCCGCCTTCCCGGCTCTCTGCCCCTCCATCCGTCCCTCCTTCCATCCCTCCTGCCGTCCTTCCATCCCTCCTGCCGCCCCTCCGTCCCTGCTGCCTCCCTCTCCCTCCCCACCCTCCTCTCATCCTCCCCTCTTCCACTCATCCCTTTCCTCCTTCCTTCCACCTCTCCCTTCCCACCCTCCTTCCATCCCTTCTTTTCCTCCTTCCCTCCATCCTTCCACCTCTCCCTTTCCTCCTTCCATCCCTCTCTTCCCTCTCCTCCCTTCTTCCATCTCTCCCTTTCCTCCCTCTTTCCACCTCTCCCTCTCCTCCCCTCTTCCACCCATCCCTTCCCTCCCTCCTTCCACCTCTCCCTTTCCTCCTTCCCTCCCTCCTTCCACCCATCCCTTCCCTCCCTCCCTCCCCTCTTCCATCCCTCCTTTCCCTCTCTTTTTCCATCCCTCCCTTCCCCTCCCCATCCCTCCACCCCCTCTTTCTCCCCACGACCCCTCTCCCCCTCCTCGCCCTGACCCCACACGTGCCTCGTCGCCCTCCATCCCCACTCCTCCTCCTCCTCCTCCTCCTCCTCCTCCTCCTCCTCCTCCTCCTCCTCNCCACTCCTCCTCCTCCTCCTCCTCCTCCTCCTCCTCCTCCTCCTCCTCCTCCTCCTCGGCGCCTTCCCCCCGGCTCCCTGGGGCCATCAGGGAACAAGAAGCCTTTTTCCTCCGCAGCTGTTCCCCCGCCAGCAGCTGGGGCAGCCCCCGAGCCACAGCTCAGGAGGTGCCCGAGCTCTTTTGTTTCCCCCTGGCCCAACGGGGCCACGCGGTCTCGGGGACCCCCAACCCCATGCCGTGCCCCGGGGGGGGACACCAGAAAGGAGGGAAGGGACACGGAAAGGTGCCCCCGCTGCCCCCCGACACCTCGCGCCCCTCTCCCCGCAGGTGGGGACCAACGGGGTCATCTCCACCCAAGATTTCCCCGGGGAGCCCCAGTACGTGGACGACGATTTCCCCACGGACTTCCCCGTCGTCGCTCCCTTCCTGGCCGACCTGGACACCTCCGGGGGCAGGGGGGACATCCACTACCGCCACGACACCTCCCCGGCCGTGCTGAAGCAGGCTGCGGGCTACATCCACGCCGGCTTCCCCCTCACCGCCGGCTCCTTCGTGCCCGACGGCGTCTTCGTGGCCACCTGGGAGGACGTGGGCGCCTACCAGGAGCTGGCGCCGGGCGCCCAGCCCTCGGCGCAGGTGAGGCACGAGCCCTCCCCTCTTCTGGGTACCCGAAAATGGGTGGCGGCTGCGGTGGGTTTGGAGCTCCGGGTGCTGCCGAACCCAACGCTGCGCCGGAGGGCCGGGTGCGCAGAGCCTGGCTCACCCGCCCCTCCATCCCCAAACCTCTTGTTGGTGCTTTGGGGTGAGCTCTGCATCCCGCCCTGACACTGCCAGCAAGGATCCGGCCTCCCCATTCCCACCGTGGGCTGGTTTTGGGGTCAGGCGTGCGTCCTGCCTTCCCCACCCCGCTGTTGATAAGGCTCCCGCGTGGGCGCCGCCTTTTCGCCGCTCTCCCCAAAAATCACCGTGGCCACGGCTGGGAAAGGAGCCGGTGACCTGCCACGGGGCAGGAGGTGACAGGGACACCCCGCCACCAGCAGCCGTCCCCGATTGTCCCCAAACTGAGGCCCCGCGGTGGCAGGCTGGGGATTGCTGCGGCCGGGCGGGGGAAGAAAGCGAGGTTTGGAAGGGAGCGGAGCGCATTTTTTCCTCCTATTTAAAACTTGGGAAAGCAGCTGAAGAATTGCCATCGGAGGCCTCGCAGCGACCTCGCAGCCATCAAAAAATGCGGCCTCGTGTTCTCGCCCTAATTGTTTTTTTCCTCTTGGGTCGGGAACGAGCAGCTGGATGGAAAGTCTCCTTTGGGAAGGAAGGAAATTCAGCTGGTGCGCGCTTTGCAGGACTCCCCCTTGCAAAGCCCACCCCCTGAGCGAAACCAGCTGAAAACCCCAAAAACCTAAATCCCCCAAACCCCTTTTTTTCTCCCTAAATGTGCCGTGCTCAAGCAGGATTTGGCCCGCTCGCCTCTCATCTCGGGAAGCCGCAGCTCATCGCTCCCAGCCCGGGCTCAGCCGCAGGGGCTGGGGGCTCCCGAGCAGCGAATCCCCCCCCCGGGGCCGTGCTCCCCACCCGTGCTGTGCCAATCCCCAGCCCAGCGGGGGCAGAAATCGCCCTCGGGGCTGGAATTTGCCCTTTGCAGAGGGGCCGGCCCTGCTCTTTGCCCCGTGTCCCCGCTGTCCCCCCCCGCCTCCGATGTGTCACCGGCCAAAAAATCGTCCCCCGGTCACCGCCGGGCTGGCTGCGTGGGGGAAGAATCCAACCCGGGGGGGGGTCACCAACCCCTCCCCAAGCCCCGGCAGCGTTTTGGCTGCTTCTCCGCGGGGTCTCTGAATGCCCCGAGTGTGCGCCGCCGACAACGGGGCTCTTTGTGCCTGCTCGGGGGCGCGCGCGGTGCCGGGGGCTCTCCGGTGGCTTCTAAAAGGGTTGTGCTCGGGGCCGGGGGGGGGGGACGGCGGGAGCACACGTGCGTGTTTTTTCCTGAGGAAACCCGGGCTGAAATTGTTCCCCCCGGGGAAGCGGGGGCACGGGTTTTCCTCCGGTGTTAAGGGGAAGGTGGTGGGGTCGGGCAGGGTGGGGATGGGGATGAGTGGGGGAGCCGGCTGGTGAGGGTGCGGGGCACGGTGTGGGGTCACCCATCCCCTGCTGGGGCTCCTGCGGAGGACGGGAGGTGCTGAGCATCCTCCCAGCACCCGGCTTTGGCTCCCCCAGGCAGCCCCTGCTCCTGGGAGGTGTCTGTAGGGTGACGGGGGGGCTTTTTTGGGGGGAGATGCTGCCCCACTTGCGTGCGTTTTGGGGTGCGGGGAGCCAGGTATCGTAGCCCTGATCCCTGCCCTTGGGGATCCCAGGGGTTTTGGGCTCCTCGGCTGGGGTTCTGCCCTGGTGATGCCCGTGTGTCCTGCTCTCCCCTCGGCAGCTCAACACCTTCCAGGCAGCCATAGCCTACGACGAGGAGGACACCTACGCCATCTTCCTCTACCCCGAGGGCGGCCTCCAGTTCTTGGGGACGCGGCCCAAAGAATCCTACAATGTCCAGCTGGAGCTGCCGGCCAGGGTGGGCTTCAGCCGCGGGGACAGCGACGACGGGAGGAGAGAAGGGCTCTTCTACAGCGTGGCCAGCACCGAGCAGGCGCTGAGGCGCCTCGAGCGGTGCGTGGGGGCTCGGGGTGGGCAGGGGGAGCAGGGATGTTGGGGGGCGCACCGGCTGCTGGGGCTGTGCAGGCTCGGGGGGTGCCTGCATGAAGCTGGAAGAGGCAGGGGAGCGAGCTGGGGGGGGTGAAGGTCTTTGGGGGGGGCTCAGCACCGTGCGTGTGGAAGGTTTTGGGGGGCGGATTTGGCTTTTGGGGCGGAGCTCTCCGGATTTCCGCAGCCGGATTTGTGGGTCGGTGGTTGGGGTGCTGGGGGGTCTTTGCTGTTCCAACGCGCGTGCACGTGTGTGTGTGCAGGGGGAGCAACGCGGGGGTGCCCGGCGTGTGGGTCTTCCACGTGGGCAGCTCGGGACCCCTGGAGCACGTGGAGCCAGGGGGAAAAGAAGGAGCCAGCCCCGGCACCCCGCAGAGCCCCGCGGCGCCCACGGAGCCGCCGGCACGCCCCGGCTGGGCGCCCACCTCACCGCGTCCCCGCCACCACGGCCAGCTGAGCATCGTCCCCGTGGGGCTGCCCGCGTCCCCGGGGCAGGAGCGGAGCCGGCGGCTGCAGCCCGACGGGGACACCCCGCAGAGATACCCCGCAAACCCCGCGTCCTACAGCTCCGGGCAGCACGGCGTGGGCGTGGAGGAGGACGTGCATTTTAACACCGACGGTGAGATCCCGTGGTGCAAACCGAGCCGGGGACGGCTCGTGGTGGGTCGGTTCCTAAAAAAGGGGTCTGTGCGCTGCGGGTTCGTCTTGTCCTGAGCGGGAACGGGTTGGGTTTGCTCCTTTGGCACGCTCCTGCTGCCAAAACCGGGTGCCCTGGGGCTGCTCGTGGCCACGCGCCGAGCTGCGTGTGCCAAGCAGGGAGCCTGGGGGCGGCTCCGTCCCCACGTCCCCAAACTCCCCCCCGCTTGTCCCCAGTGTTCACCTACAGCGCGGGCAGCAAGGAGACGTGCGCCCGGCACCACGGGCGCTGCTCCCCGCACGCCTTCTGCACCGACTACGCCACCGGCCTCTGCTGCCACTGCCAGGCCTCCTACTACGGCAACGGGCGGCAGTGCCTGCCCGAAGGTACGGGGGACACGCGGCGGGGAGGGCGCCCGGTGCCCCGGGATTGGGAAGGAAGGTGCCAGGGCTGTGTTTTCTCCCCGCCCAGGGGCCGTGCATCGCCTGAACGGGAAGGTGAGCGGCAGCCTGGTGGTGGGGAGGGCGCCCGTCCGCTTCCAGGACGTCGACCTGCACGCCTACATCGTGGGCAGCGACGGGAGAGCCTACACGGCCATCAGCGGGGTGCCCGCGCCTGCTGCTCGTGCCCTCCTGCCCCTCCTGCCCCTCGGAGGGCTCTTCGGGTGGCTCTTTGCCCTCGAGGAGCCCGGCTACGAGAACGGCTTCAGCATCACCGGTGAGCGGGGCCGTGGCTTGGAGAGATGCTCTCCTCGGGTTTGGGGTCGCTGTCACCTCCCCGCTGTGTCGTGGGCTCTTTGGGTTCAGCAGCGGGGCTGGGGAGGGCTCCTGGGGATGTGCTCCCCGAAGCCATTCCGGCACAAATCCCACCTGTCCCCTCCTCCTGCCCAGGTGCTGAATTCACCCAGCACCTGCAGGTGACCTTCTACCCCGGGGAGGAGCAGGTCCACATCACCCAGATGGCCGAGGGCTTGGGGCCAGACAATTACTTGAGCCTGAAGACCCACATTCAGGGCCAGGTGCCGTTCATCCCGGAGAACTCCACAGTCCACGTCGGCCCCTACAAGGAGCTGTACCACTACTCCAGCTCAGGTAGGAGCTGTGCTCTGCTTATCCCATTTATTTGCCCCTGGTTTTGGTGTCCCCGATGCTGTCCGCGCGTGCTGCGCTCAGATCAGCCCCAACCACCCATTCTCCATCGCGGTTTCTAAAATCCAAGATGGAAATCAGCTTCCTGCGGGTTCCCATTGCAGCCGTGACATCCTCAGCCCACCGGGACTACACCCTCACCTCGGGGGCCTCCAACCAGACCCTGTCGTACCGCCTGCACCAGAACATCACCTTCTCGGGCTGCCCGCACGCCCGCGGCCGCCTGCCCCCTCTCCAGCGGCTGAGCGTGGCGCGCGCCTTCGCCCTCTACGACGCCCAGGAGCAAGCCCTGCGCTACGCCCTGGCCGGCCGCATCGGCTCGGCCCACGGTGAGCACGCTCCTCCGGCCGTGCCAGGTGGGATTGGGGTCTGGGTTCCTCCTCCCAGCAGGTTTTCACCCGCTAACGAGCCCCCCTCTGCCCCGCAGACGATGCTGAGAGGCCGCCGGTGAACCCGTGCCACGATGGCACGCACGCGTGCGAGGCGACGGCGCGCTGCCAGCCCGGCACGGGGCTGGGGTACACGTGCGAGTGTGCGGATGGCTACCGGGGAGACGGACGGGGCTGCCAAGGTGAGGGGGAGCTCGGGGCACCCCGTTCCCTGTGGGGTACCCGCCTTGGGTAGAGCAATTTGGGGTGCGGGGTGTGCTGCGGCATCGCGACACCCGCTGTATGAGGAGCTCCCGGAGGCGCACGGAGGATGTTGGGGGATTAGGGGGGGGGACTGAGGTCCCTGGGGGTCCCTGGAGCTGGGGGTGCATGGGGAGGCGCCCCAGGAGCAGGGTGGGGATGGAGGAAGGGGCTGCTGTGGGATGGGAGGTTTGGGGTGGGATGGGCGGTTTGGGGCGGGATGGCCGGAGCACCCAGCCCCCAAAACGGGCTGTGTGGGGGGTGCCCCACCGCCACCACTGGGGTTCCCAGCGTCTCCCCTATCCTACAGACGTGGACGAGTGCGGGGAGGGCCTGAGCCAGTGCGGCCCCTTCTCCGTCTGCCTGAACACCCCGGGCAGCTACCGCTGCGAGTGCCGCAGCGGGTACCGGCTGGCGGAGGACGGGCACGCCTGTGTGCGTAAGTGCCAGCCCCGAAATTCAAGGCACCACATCCCCCAACCCCTCTGCCCCTTTGGGTTCACCCCCAGCACCCCCTAAGCCACACATCCCCGCAGCCCTGGCCGATCCCTGCGAGGACGGGAGCCACCCCTGCGCGCCAGGGGACCGCGCGCGCTGCCTGCCCCGCGCCGGGGGCCTCCCCGCCTGCGAGTGCCTGCCCGGCTACACCGGAGACGGCCGCGACTGCACCGGTAGGAGCGGGGTGCCCGGTGCCCGCCAGGTCGTGGAGAGGCACCGGGTCCCTGTCTGAGCTCTCCATCCCTTGCGCAGACGTGGACGAGTGTGCCGAAAACCCGTGCCACCCTGCCGCCGCCTGCCACAACTCCCCGGGCTCCTTCTCCTGCCAGTGCCAGCCCGGCTACGAGGGCGACGGCTTCCAGTGCGCGCAGGGTAAGGCGTGGAGCTCGCCTTACCCCGGGGGCTGATTGATTTTCCTCCCCCCCCCCCCACGTCCTCACTGCTCCCTGCTGTGGCTTCTCCACCAGCCCAAGGCAGCACGCAGCGGCTGACGCCGTGCGAGCACGAGCGGCTGTACCCGCGGGTGCCGGGGCACGCGGCGCAGTGCGACGAGCGGGGAGGGTACCGGCCCCTGCAGTGCCACGGGGGCACCGGGCACTGCTGGTGCGTGGACGCCGCGGGGCAGGAGATCGCCGGCACCAGGACGGCGCCGGGCAGCACGCCGCCGCGCTGCGGGAACCCAGGTCGGCGCTGATGGGAGCAGGGAGGGGAGGCGGGATGGGTCCTGCGGCGTGGCGTTGGGATTTCTGTGGGGTCGGTGGGCGTGTGTGGAGGTGCTGGGTGAGGCATTCCTGGCACTGCTGGTGGGGCTGAGCCGGAGCTGAGCCCTCCCTGCGTGGCTGCAGGGTGGGGACGCAGTGAGAGGAGGGGGCCCTTTGCCAGGGCGTGGGTGCTGGGCACCGCAGGGGGCACCCAAAATTTAGGGCACCTTGCCCACGGGGTTAGGGTGCTGGTGGCCATTGGGGCGCCTCCTGCATCATCCTGGGGTGAAAGGGGCTGTGGTGGGGACAACCCCGAGCCCCCTGGCGCAAGCAGAGCCCCCCGGAGCCTCACCAGCACCCACATCCGAGGGTGCCCGGCTGCTCCAAGCTGCCCCCCCATGATCCCGGGGCTCGGGGGGTGGGGGTTTCACCACCAGCAGGGTCCTCCCAGCAGCTGACGCCGTGCGAACACGAGCGGCTGTACCCGCGGGCGGTGCCGCCGGGCCCCTCTCCCGTGGGCGACGGGCACGTGCCGCAGTGCGACGAGCGGGGAGGGTACCGGCCTCTGCAGTGCCACGGCGGCACCGGGCACTGCTGGTGCGTGGACGCCGCGGGGCAGGAGATCGCCGGCACCAGGACGGCGCCGGGCAGCACGCCGCCGCGCTGCGGGAACCCGGGTGAGCGCAAACCCTCCCCGAAACATCCCCAGCTCCCGGGGTGCCCCTCCAGGATCTTTCGTGAGGGTGGAGGAGCGCCCAGCGAGGACTGGGGTCCGTGGCGAGGGGGTGACGGTGTCGTTCCCCGTGCCAGAGCCCACGGAGAGGCCCCCGAGCATGTGCGAGCGCTGGCGGCAGAGCCTGCTGGAGCACTACGGCGGCAGCCCCCGCGGCGACCAGTACGTGCCCCAGTGCGAGGCGGGGGGCCACTTCGCCCCGCTGCAGTGCCACGGGGACAGCGGGTACTGCTGGTGCGTGGACGAGAGCGGCAGGGAGATCCAGGGCACGCGCTCGGAGCCCGGCAGCCCCCCGCCATGTAAGAGAAGAGCTCTGGGACTCTTCAACCCTCCCCGTCCAGCGCTTTTGGGGCGCAGAGGCGAGGCGAGGACCCTCTTTGAGCCACCCCCGACCCCTTTTTTCCCTTCCACCCCACTCTGTGCCAGGTCTCCCCAGCGTCGCGCCGCCCAGCGCCCGGCCCTCGCCGCGGCCCGACGTGTCGCCGCCGGGCACGGGGACCTTCCTGCTCTACGCCCAGGGGCAGCAGATCGGCTACCTGCCCCTCAACGGCACGCGGCTGCAGAAGGAGGCGGCCAAGACCCTGCTCTCCCTGCATGTAAAGTACCGAGGGCGTTAGGGTTGGGCTTGGAGGTGAGAGATGAGGAGGAGGAGGAGGAGGAGGAGGTGGCGAAGCGAGGGCGCACCGGTACCCTCGGTGCTCCCCTATCCGCAGTCGGCTGCGACCCCACTGCAAAATTTTTGCCTTTTTTCCTTCCTCTGCCTCCTCTTTGGAGCGTCTCCAGCCAGGCCAGACCGAGGGAGAGTCTCCAAAAGCTGGGCCACGACCCCCCCCTGCGCCCTTGGGGACGTGAAGCGCCGCTTGCCAACTCTTCCCTTCCCCATCCCAGGGCCTCGGGCTGGCCGCGCCGTTGCAGGAAGCTCTCCAGGAGCCGGAGGGTTTCGGACCCATCTGGCCGTGGGTGTGCGCCCGCGGCAGCTGGCCTGAGAGCCCCGGCTGCAGGAGGAGCCCGTGGGGGTTTTTCCCAGGGAAAAGGGGCTCCGAGCATCGCCCCCCACCTCATGGGGGACCCCGGGCGGCTCCCCAGGATCTCACCGCGTCCCCTCCAACCCCATCAGGGCTCCATCGTGGTGGGGATCGACTACGACTGCCGGGAGAGGACGGTCTACTGGACCGACGTGGCCGGCAGGACCATAAATCGGGCCAGCCTGGAGCCCGGCGCCGAGCCGGAGACTGTCATCAGCTCAGGTGTGTCCCCACCACCCGCGTCACCCTCCCCGGAGCCACCTCGGCGTGCCCGCCGTGGCTCTGGGGCTGTCCTGCTTGGGGGTCCTGCATCCCCCGGTGCTTTTCGGGGCCGGGAGCCACACGTCCCCTCCCGCAGGGCTCCTCAGCCCCGAGGGGCTGGCCGTGGACCACCTGCGCAGAGCCATGTTCTGGACCGACAGCGGCCTCGATAAGATCGAGCGAGCCCGGCTGGACGGCTCCGAGCGGCGGGTGCTCTTCGACACGGAGCTCGTCAACCCCCGGGCCATCGCCGTGGACCCCGTCCGAGGGTGAGACCCCATTTCTCAAAGGGTTTTATTTTTGGGGGGGCTGCTCGAGGTGGGACGGGGGCGATTCACCTCGCCCCGCGGTGCCAAGACCCCTCCCGGCCCTGCTCTCTCCCACCACACCCCCCCAAAAAGGATGGGCGCTGTCCTCCCTCGCCCTCTTTTTCTGTAAAACCTCCGGGTTTGGCTAAACCTGCTGTTTCAGCATCAGCCTTAGTTTTGCAAGGCTTTGAAGCACGCTGCTTGAAAACACAGCCGTGCCCCCGGGGTGCTGTTGCAATACCAAAAGCGCTGCTCCCGAGGCTCACCCTCATCGAGCAGCCACAGCTCGGCTCGTAAACACATTTGACATCATTCTGGCTTCACTTTTAGAGGTTTTGTGTGGTTTTTTTTGTTTTTTTTTTTTTTCCTTCAAATCAAATAAAGAGCTATTCCAGGCAGCGCAGGGGGAAAACCGAGCCTCTGAAGTGATGAGACCCGGCCGTGATGAGGCAGCCGGCGCTCTCCTCCAGCCCTGGCGGGCGCGTGCCCTGTTTAATTAGCCGTGTAATTATTCCCCAAGCAACCTTTACTGGACCGACTGGAACCGGGAGGCACCGAAAATCGAAACGGCCACCGTCAACGGGGCCAACAGGAGGGTGCTGGTCAGCAAGGACATCGGGCTGCCCAACGGCCTGACTTTCGACCCCTTCTCCAAGCTGCTGTGCTGGGCAGACGCAGGTAACTCTGGGGACGGGTCACACACCGAGGAGAAAGCCGCTGTCTGTGCTTTTTATCCCCTTCCCCTGTCCTTGTCCTGAAGATTTTTGGCGTGGCGGGGCTGGGGGACTCGCGGCACAGGTTGTTTCTACGTCTTCAGACTGAGAAGCTGGTGGAAAAATTATTGAATGCGGTTTTTTCTTTGCTTTTGTGGCCCGTGAAAAGGCACCAAGAACCTGGAGTGCACCTTCCCCGACGGGGCGGGCAGGCGCATCATCCAGAACAGCCTCAACTACCCCTTCAGCATCATCAGTTACGCCAACCACTTCTACCACACCGACTGGAGACGGTAAGGGAAGGGTCCTGCAACAGCTAGAGCAGCTCCTGGGAGGGGAAATAAATGCCAAACGCTGTCCCCAGCCCACTCCCGTGTCCTGGAAGCTCACCCGAGCAGCGCCCCGGTCAGCAGCAGGGGCTTGTAAATCTTTCTTGGAGCACAGAACAGATGTTTAGAAACAAGCCCAGCTTCCTGGGAGGGACAGAAACAGTGGTGTGGGGTTTTTTTTTTGCTCTAATGAGGACTTGGCACGGGGTTCTGGATGGAGATCAGGTCAGGGAAAAGATACTGCCCTCGGTCGTTCCCTCTGCCCCACCACCCAAAGCATCGGGGTCACCAGGAACTCGCCTCTTCCCGCTCCAGCTGGAAGCTCTCAGAGCTGCAGACAAATCTTAGCAGATTACAGCAAGCACTCCAGTGCTTGCCACGCTTGGACGAGGCTCTCGGGGAGATCATCTCTGCGCTTCCATGTCACCAAAAAGCCATGCAGTGAATGAGCTGCGTGTAGATCTTGCACAGGGCAAATCTGCCTTGCTCCGCAGGTGTTCAGACCAACTTTTTTAGCTGCTTCTGTCTTAAAACGCACGTAGGTGGGGTTAAAATAAAGAACACCCAAGTAAAGCGCTTCTCTGCCACCAGGGATGGCGTGATAGCTGTCAATAAGGAAACCGGCTCCTTTACGGATGAGTATCTCCCGGAGCACCGATCGCATCTCTACGGAATAACTGCCGTTTATCCCTACTGCCCTGGAGGTAAAACCCCCAAAAAAACAACAAAACCCAACCCCTTTCCTCTTCCTGACATCTGTTAGAGGTGCTAGAGATCCATTTCTCTCCACAGCAAGGAAATAACAACTGCAACTTCAAGAACCATCAATCTTTGCACCCAAAGGAACTTCAGACCCAGGAAACTGTCACTGCACACAACGAGAGGGGAGAGCCCTTAACCAAGGCCAACGAAGCGACCTACCGTCCTGCAAAAGATCATCGTCTAGTTTTGAATTTATACCTCAAGTCTTTACTACTGTATTTTTTTTAAAAGTGAAAAAAACATGGATTTATTACAAAAAAAAAAAAAAATGGTCCTGTGAATCCTAGGCCATTACTCTAACTCTTGCTTATGCAAGCAAATTTAAAAGGTAGCTTTCTTATTCAAATGTTTTATTTTATTGGAAGAATAGATTTAACTTTATTAGTTTGACAATCTGACCACCAGGTCCTTTTAACCAAAACCAAGCACAGCGGGGAAGCTTTGGATGCAGTATCTTGCTGGGTCTCGGTCACCTACAGCCCTGAAGACTGTATACGTTCAGAACAGCGTGCAGAACAGTTTTGTGATATAGCAAAGGCATGGGAGTGTTTTTTTTCCTTCCAGAAGACAATTCTGTATTTTCAACACTGCCTCAATGCATGTCTTTTAGTATTTATATTAGAAGAATATGCTAGAATCAATCTGTTCATGCTCGTTGGTTCTCCTGAGTGCCTACCCCACGGAGACCAACGCGTGTTCAGAAATACATTTTAAGTTGTAATGCTTCACTTTTTCTAGGTTACTTCAATAATTTGAATAAAACTGTTGTTTTAAGTTTCCCTCGGGATTTCAGTATGTCAGTTTTCAGGTGGGTTGTGGAGCAAGCCCGGAGCAAGCTGTTCACATGGCAGGACCTCAGCAAAAGAGAAATCTCCAGAGCCTTTACGAAACACTCCCTTCTCCACACAAAGCCAAACACAATGAAAAAAAGTCATATTTGCCAACTCGGAGCTAACAAGAACAACTTGCTTCTACTTCCCAAACTTCATTTATTTAAAGAAAAACGGTAATTCACTAGAATAGTCGGAATTCAATTTCCTGTTTTCTTTCATATCAGTAAAATAATATCCATTTCGAACTGCATGCCAGAGTTGTCGAGTTGTACGTAGTTCCTAGCTGTACTAAGGACACAGGAGACTAAAAGCTTTAATCCCTTTATCTCCCAACTTTCCCCAGTCTGTGGTCTGTCTTGGGATCAGCAATAATTGCCTGAACTGCTACGATCGCTTCGTTAATTTTTGTCTGCAGCTCTCGGAGCTCCTCTATATGCAGCAGTCGCAGAATTTGGGCAGCTTCGTTGATAACAGCATCTGGGAGAGTTGCAAAAAGAGAAACATCAAGCGTTTACATCTGACCTGAAGGTCTGAAGAACAGCTCATTGTAGTTTCCATACTCGAAATGGGAGAGTCCCTTTCTCAGGAACTTTCCCTGCTGCTAGAGAAGGTGCTCTGCAAAATCTCACTCGGCTTTGTGCAGCCCGTGCAGTAATCCCCAGCCAAGCTGGGTCGCTACGAAGCACTCCAAGTAGTAATTTAGTTGTACACGGGGCAAAGGTGAAGCCAGGCTAGTGGAGCCCGTGCCAACCAACTCTTGCTTACAAAAAAAACCATCAGGTCAGGCCAACTTGCACTGCCTCTGGTTAGATTTAGTTAGATCTGGTTGATTTAGGTAAATCAGGTAGCTGGAACACACGGGAGAAGCACAGAGGTCCTCTGCTGGTAGGAGTAAGGTTGTACAAGACAAGAGCAACAAGAGGCATTCCTTCTGGGTGCAAGTGTGGCTGTCACTGAAGCATTGCTCCCAGACAATTTAAAATATTCCACAGCTAAGATTTGTGCTTTTTTGTTCCAACACAAAATGCTCAAGAGTGCTCATAAATAAGCTGGGAGGGAGCAATTCTTTCCACTACAGGCTTCCAGAAGAATCATGCTTTTTTTTTTTTACAGTACACATTATCTACACATTTGACAGTGATCTACTTCGACAATGACAAACATAGCAATTTAGAAGTAATATTAAGAGAGCTGCTTACCTCCTGTGTCAAAACCAAGAATGTGCTTTTCTAAAGCAACAGGCAAACCCTTTAAAAAGAAAGAACATGTTCAAACGCAATTAGAAGTGTCATTTTGCATGCCTGGAAAATAAAATGAAGTATTACACCAGGTAACTCTGGAGGAGAGGACACAAGTTTTTTCTTTACAGACACAATCAACTTCAAAAAGTCATCGTGCCTGATTGTGTGACTGCCCTGGTGTCCTGAAGCATCACGCACGGAATATTAATAATGAAAAACCTTCATCCTTCGCAGTATTCCCCTACTTGTAGAGAGAGTCCCACTGGATACACGCTGCCCATAGTCAATCCTTAAAAGGCCAACCAGCTGTACTGCAGGAGAACACCCAATACAGCAACATCCCCAACCAGACACAGAAAAAGCTCGCACAAACTAGGCTTTCTTGGTAACTATTGCATTTAAACAGCTGCCAGATTTCAAAGCATTGTCTGATTTGGAAGCAAGCTGCAATCAAGTGAGTTTCTCAAGCACTGAGCTGGCAGCCTCCATCAGCGTCCTCCGAAGCATTTTCTCAAGCGCTGAGCTTCAGAATAAACCTAAACGTTTGATTTTCTAAACACTTGCTCTATAAAACAGTGCAAGCAGAAGTTTTATAGTTTTATTAGCGGTTATTTATAAGCACTGCTCTATTTCTTTCACCCTCTTGAGCTTTGGAGAAGTCAGGGTGAGTGATTGTTCAGCATGTTTCCACATACACAGAAATTGATTCCAACTATGAAAATCTTAGAGGTTGCCTTTTATCAGCTATCTAACTTCTCAGCATTCGCCTTGCACAACAAAAACATTCAGTTCAATACCATTAGCTTCTACAGCGATGGGGTTACAAACCTCCTACAGAGTGAGGTTTTCTTTTAAAGGGTTATATATATGTATAAATATAAATCTTTATATAAAGGGGTATATATATGTATATATGAAAATATACATTTATATAAATATATACACAGAAATATGTATAAAGGGGTATATAATCTTAAAAACACACGTGCATGAGTGCACGCTATCACTAAAACTTAAACAGCTTCTTGCTAAGAATACTGCTAGTGCCACTTCAGACAGAAACCAGCAGTTTCAGACCACATGCACGCTTTAATAGCTTCACGTTTAAGACTGCAAAGACCTCACGACCACCTTAACCCGTTTCAAAGCAGCAAAGCACTGATTCAGCCAATTCTTTGCAGCCAAACTCCCCAGGGCTGTTGCAGACACCTCCACTGGGACTAGAAACACCCCCAGTGGCACTAGAAAGCTGGTGGTGTTTTCAGACCCCCCTTGCTTCCCCTGCCCTGCTCCCCCACCCCGATGCGAGCTCCCTTTTGGCTGTTCAGGCTGCTGTCTGCTCCCTCTGCTGGAAGCTGTCCTTGGCCGAGCAGTGGCCGTGGCCCTTTCCAGCCCTGCAGCGGTCTCACAGCAGGCACTGGGCTGTCCTGTCCCAGCACCAATGCTGCCACGACCAGAAAAGGAAGGTCTTCGTTTGCACCGTGGCCTCAAACAGGCAGAGAAATGAAGAGCATCTTTACAGCTGTTAGCACGCAGAGCAGGTCATTTCACAGCCTCACTTTACCCTGAGTTTTTATTTCAAACTGCTGCACAAAATGCTTGCAACGGGCCTGACCACGGCAGGCATCTCCTCTGTAACTGGAGCTGTGGGCAATAAAACCAGATACCCTGGGAGCGGAAGGCAAGGAGTGTCCAGATGTCAAAGCAGGGGGGAAACGTACCCCCTTTATTGTGCCTTTAAACCTTTTAAACTCCCTTAAAGTGATCCTGAAGGACTGCTTCATTGGCATTTGTTGTACTAACCTAGGATACACTCATCAGGTAAGGGAAGCCTAAGACAGGCTCAGAGCCTGTTGGTACCAATCTGAATCCTGTCCAGACACCGAACTGCAAGCCATTCAAAATATTATTTTTTAAAACCTGTCTGCCTTATCTTTAAAACTGTAGCTTTGACAGCCCAAGATAAATCTCATTTTATTTTGTAAACTGCACGCACAGCAGTGCAAGTTTCCTCAGCACAGTCTTCATGCACATCCCTCAGCGAGGACCTTTCCATGTCTATTTTATCTTATCCCCACCGTATCTTGACACTGCCAAGAATATACAAAATGTCACGAGATGCATTAAGTCCTCAGCCATGCAGAAGCCAAACAATTATAAACCGTTTCCAGGGTCAAGACTTCATACACAGAGTGTCACTGGCTGGTATTCTGGCCATTACCAAGCCAGCCAAAGCCAGGAGCAGAGGTTTATTTTCCCGAGCTCCTATCCCGTGACCCAGCTGTCCCCACTGGTTCTAATATTTTCTCCATTTATCCGGCGTATTATGATCCTGACGATCACTACTGGCGCAGACAAAGCTGTTTCCCTGCCTCCAACCCTCTGCCTTTTCACCACCTCGCTTGGAAATTAATATTCATCACGAGAATATGCTTCCAGTGACGTTATCACGCTCGGTGACACAGGGACATTTCAACCTGACCATGCTCTGAGGACATAACAAATAAAAACCAGTATTTGGTATGAGAAAATTCACTGATCCTCAAAGATCTTCTGCCAAACTTGGAAAATCCCATTTTGATCCCTGCATGTCAGCTTTGCAGCTATGTAAACAACAACAAAAGCTAGCCTTTTATTAGCAGCAGTTAAAGAAATTGAAATGAATGCAGCAATCCCAGCTGCTTTTGTACTTTCCTGCCCTATTATATCTTCTGATATAAGAGTCCAAAGCTCTGATTTACTGTTCCAAGGCTTCTGGCAATTACTGACTGCACTGTGTTTCTGAGCACCTGCAGTTGCCACTTAGTAAACACCATCAGCAGCGTTATGATAACAAATAAAGCACGGGCTGCTCAGAACAGCTGCCAGGAAAGATGAAGGGACTCGCCCTCTTTGACCAGACCCAGTTGCTTTAGCAGGAACACTTCTAAACACAATCTGCAGGGCAGGAGAGGCTCCCTTCCCTCGATACCCAATGCCAACAGCTGCAATGCCAAATGCTGGAGAACTAGGATGTTTAAGAAATGACAATCTGGAAAAACAGTCATTGACAGAGAATCGCTGGTGCATTATTCATCTGACCCACAAACAACGTCTCACAGGCAGCTCGTTGTTAAGAAATCATTCTGCAGAATCTGAGGCTTAATTGTAGACGTTTCCTTCGCCGTTTCTCACTTAGGGGGAAGGGAGAGAGGAGCTGGGTGACCAACCTCCCATTCTTCAAACCCGTGAGACGTGAGCAGCACAACACTCCATACAAGGAATGTTTCACCTGCTTACGCAGCCAACCCTGCTGATTCCAAGGAAAGCCAGGGCATCTATTTCTTTGGGTGCTGTGGGCCTGCTGTGATGAACAGTAACCCTTTAGCAGACACTAAGATGGGAAAAGAGCTATTCAGTTGTGTGCAAAGTGTGCCTGTACCATACCACAAGTGAGGAAAGAGCTCTGCATGCTCCCCTCGGGTCTTTCAGGTTCAGAACTGCCAAAGCAAAGCAAGTTTTCAGCACCCAATTAAGTGAAGTGTTTAAACGGCACCCACTTCGACAGAGATGGCAGGCGCTGAACAATTAACACCGGCTTTGTGCACTGTGTATACAAACCTCCTTGGACTGATTGGCCTTCGCTATGGCATCCTGCGTCAAGCGCTCTTGAACCAAGATGCGAATCGCCTAGGAAAAAAAAACATTTAAAGGCCAGAGTCATTCATTTACGTCTCGATGCATTTCACAGACAATCCACGGGACAAGGAGCCAACGTTTTAAGCTAGCATAACCACAGCTTTGTGAGAGACTTTTGGAAAACGCCTTCGGACCTTAAAGCTCGGCGAATAGCACTACTCCTCGTAAGGAGCAGCTTACACAAGCAGAGTTGGCTGGGGGCAGGTTAACCAAAAGAGATGAGGGCGCTACACTTTTCATTTCAGCCACCACTGGGCCAGAAACTGCTAAGTACTAGGAGCAGCCAAGAAAGTTTGCCATTCGATCCCAAAAAGAAAGTTTGCTAACGATCCCAAAGCAGCAGCATTTTTGTTTTTGAACGCACACTGCCTGGATTACCCTGTTCCACCTCTAACACTGCAACAATGCTGCTTCTTCAGGAAGGAATTCCTGCTACAGGGATCTTTCAGTAGGTAGCGAGCCACCTTTCACATGCAGAGAAACTTGGAAAGAGGCTCCCCAACCAGGCTTTAAAAAAACAAAGAAAAGATTTAGACAGAGAAACAAGAAGAATCTTAACAGTCCTGCTGCTCATCTGCTTTTACTGGCTCCAGAACACAGCCCGAAATCTTACTAAGCTATTAGCTGTGATACCTACAGCTGCAAATGCCTCTAGAAACTAACAAAGAAATACCAGGCAGGCATTCTTCCACCAAAAAAACACTTGGTCTGTCAAAAACATTCTGCAGACTTTCCCTGATGAATAGCCAAACGTGACAGCAGCAGTCATGCTGCTTCATGTTTCTCCCCCACAATTTCTGCTGGTTTTGTTCATGATTAGAGTGGAGACGTGATCCTAAGAAGCTGTCAGTGAGCATTTCTAGGAATCTAACTGAGGGAATTGGCCTGGATATGAGAAGTGATTTGATAAGAAGTTTAACTTTAAATTCCAGCAGTGAAACCAGACCTCACATGGGAGAGTTTTGAGTGGCTTTTACTTCAGAAAAAGTGTGTAACTGTGTTACGTAGGTGGTTTATGCCCAACTTCTCAAACTGCAAGTAATAAAAGGGGGAATCCAAATACCTCTCTGCTTCTGGCCAAGATTTAGCCAGATGCCTGCGTCAGGCTTGCACCCTTCTGCCTTCCCTACGGAGCCATTCCAGAGTGTCTAAGCCTGAACATGCATCATAATCTCTACGTATGGGCACTGCAACAGGCAATGTGGGGTAGAATTAAAAGACTTTCACTGACACAATTCGTTATCATCAAGCCTTGAAGGCCAGCATTGCTGTTGTTTGTGCAACAGAAATTGCCATCACAAGAATCCGTTCTTAAGGCAATGAAAAAGAGGAAAAATTCAGGCTCGTGGATTTGTCCAACTACCTCCAACCGAAAAAATAACGAGACTAGAAACGCTGAAAGAATGACAAAAATGTAAATACATTCACGCAGAAAATGCATTCTGGGTTGTTAGTACCAAATAGGTGGACCCAGATAAAGGTTGCTAGCCTTGAGATACATCTGGAAGAGCAGCTGAAGGAATTCTGCTGGACAAGGGCTGAGAAGGAGAAAGCGGCTGACAGGATAACTCTAGGTCATCATTTCCTCAGGAACCCAGGCTAATACGATAGTGCCTTACCTGTTACAGACTTACCCACCTATACAAACTTCACCACCCATTCATTGCATTAGCTTCTCCAAGATAAATTTAGCATATTGCAATGAATGGGCATTATTCTCTTGTTATTCAGTGAAATAAGCTTACTTTGGTGCCAAACAGAACTAAGTGTATTTCCATATTATGGCATGATCACATGGGAGCTCTGGATTGCTCCCACCTCACTAAATACAGGGCCTGGAGAACACAGCCTCAACCTGAAATTTACAGGTAACGAAGTTCCAACACTAAGTCACTGATTTTCCCCAAATCACAAAGAATATCTTTACAAAATTTATTTGCTTACTTACTGCATTTAAAGGCTCTTGACAGCTCAACTCAGCTGTCAAGAATAAACTAAACAGACTTTGGTAGTGACAAGGAATAAAGGACCAAAAGTCACGAGGAGGTAGCATCTAACTGTGGCTTCTCCCTTTGTTGTTTTAAAGCATCCTTTGCATCCCTTTGCCTCTGTTTTCAAGCTTCTCTTTTAATTTCTAGATTTGGAACGCAATGCTAGTCTTCAAGCGTGTTCCTCAATATTTCTAAGGCTTGCAGAAACCTCACCAAGCAGCAACTTCTGCTAACCTAAAGCACTTCAAAACCTGACCAACAGTTCTCAGCTAGCATTGCAATTCCAGGAACTCAGCTACAATCAAACTGTTTACCAAGATAATTATCCCTGCATTAATTTCTGTGATTGACACTGTGTGTTCTTATCTACTTGAAAAGGCCCATACCTTCTCTTTGTTCCTAAAAAAGCCATAGTTATCAGTAAATGTGCACCACAAGGTATTACGTGCACAGTAGCCACTGGAGGAAGAAAAAAAAGGAGACCTGAAAACCGTGAAGCTCACCTTAAGCATTACCAAATAATCATCATGTCGCTGGATCTGAAGCAGATTAGCCAAGGCCATCACTCCAGCCTTGAAATCAGGATTATTCACTGTAAAAAAAAAAAATAACAAAAACAAAAGACAGTTTAACTGGCTGCAGAAGGCAATTAGCTTCCTGATTCCACGGTACCAGATTGCCCTCAAGTGTGCAGGCCACACAGGCACAGCAGCAAGCACCCAGTCACTGCAGCAGTAACAGAAGGGAAGCGCTCAGCCTGGCGCAAGGCTGAAGCCTGCATAAGGTTATAAAAGATACAAAGCCATGGAAGTGTGCCACGAGGCTTTGTAAGCGGGTTGTAGAACCCCATCTGAGCACAAACGTGCTTTGCTTCCAATGCAAAGCACGTTACGTATGTCCTGCTACAAGGGAAACCAGTGTTAAGGTTTTGAAATTAAAGCCCATCGTGAAGATATTGTCTTTTAGAAATCTTTCTTTCTCTGCCTGCTGGCTGGGAGTAGGGCCAGCTCCAGCTGTCTTTCTGTACAAGGAGTAATGAGGGAAGATTTGGGGGATTTCAGGCTATTTTTAGTGGCTGCTTTCCCACCAGTTCTACTTGTTACAAATGTGCCATCAAGAAAGATAGTGGTCATGAGGAAAAGGTAAAAAACCCCCAGCTGCTTCCTCACTGCCTGCTCAGAGCCCTCGCACCTTCTTTGTATCTGCTCAAGTCTCTGGGTACCTCATTCTGCTGGGAGATTCTGTGCCCCTGCCCTTCCCCAGGAGGGAAGGGTCTGCACCAGTGCACACCCAGACACCTGGTATTCAAACGGAGCAGTTCCTCTGTCCTTTACATCCAGGCATGCAGATACAAACAACCCGAAGTAACTTTCAGAACACTGTTCACAGAGAAACAGTTTGGGACAGCATTAAAAAGAAGTATACAAACCCTGCATTCCTAAAGCTTTAAACATGGCTTTAAAAACTTGTATCACAGTACTGTAACAACTTAGAATCCCAAGAACTTCACGCAGGCCACAGAACACATCTGCATATGATGCAGCCATCATATCCAACGCTGTTGCACACTTACCGTCCAAGTTAATCAGCGGTTCTGCATTTTTTGCTGTATTGTCAGTATTCTTAGCATCAGGGGTAGAGTCCTTATACTTGTCAGCTGTTAAATTGAGAAGCAAATACAATCAGTGTTAGGGCTAATTAAAAATGACTAGTTAGAAGTTTGGAGCCAAACTTGCTGTGTTTTTGGGGTGTGGAGCATGCCCAGCCTTCCAGAAGGCAGCTGAACAAGCTGCAGCTGCCATCAGTTCACCTTAGACCAGCCCCTGGCCTTTACCAGGGGTGTACGCAGGCATCAAGATCTGCAGACTCAAAGTGGTTCTAAGCACTGAACGAACCACTTCCAACACAGGCTTTGTTTTACAGACTGCAACATTTCAGAAATGCCCCACAAGTGTGCTTTTCAAATATTTGGAGGTGGAACCTCTGCCGTTTCCTCCATCTTTATGTAAACCTGAGTCCAAGGCAGCTCACTTTCTCCAGCACATGAGACCAAGAACCAGCGTTATGGGTTTCAGGTATTCATATCCCATCCTGGTCTTGGGCAGAGCTCAGCCCTGCAGCAATTAAAGGTAATGGAAAACAGCACTCTGCCTATTATAATGTTTGCACTAATTACATTTGTAATGTACAGCACTCTCCCTGTAAACACACTGCTGCTGACCGTGGAGGCTCAATTCAATACCCTTTCATACCCTTGTCCCAGTTCCCAAGGGTTCAGGATCTACTCCCCGTGGAACAAGGCTTTAAGAATATCTTAATTTATTTGGATGTGTGCGCTGTTAAAGAAAAAGCACGCAGCAGACTTTGGAGTAAGTTCTCGTAAAGGCAACACCACGGGGAGAAGGGGATAAATATATACCACGGGTTTGGCTACATCCAGAAATAGGGCAGCAAATGTGAGTGTGGTGCTGCACTGTCCCGCAGGAGCTGAGCTGAAGGGAAACAGTTCCCATCTAAATATGCTGCCAAATCAA
>CM030753.1:13057247-13076771 GCA_018104995.1 Cairina moschata | reverse complement strand
AAAAAAAAAACAAAAAAACCCACACCCGGGCACCCCCCCCGTAGATTTTTCCCTTCCAACCCTGCTGGCCCCGAGGGGATTTTTGGGGACGTTTTGGGGTGACTTTTGGGGTGAGGTTCCTGCAGCGGCGCCCTGCGGGGAGGGGGAAATAGGGAGCAGCGAGGCGCAGGGCACCCCCGCTGGGTGCTTTTTGGGCTCCCGATCCCCCCTTTCTGGGCTCCTGGTGCAGCTTTTTAGGGTTTCGGGCGGTGGAACAGAGCGGTTGGAAAAGACGCGCGCCCGTTAAAAAAATTATTACAAACCACAGCGGCGCTCGGGGAGGGCAGCACGAAAGGAAAAGGCAAGGCAGGGCAGGGGGGGTACAATTTTTCCCCGAAATACCACGAGCTCACTGCCCCAGGAACCGGAGCAGGGGGATGCCAGAGCCACCGCGGGCCCCCGGTGGCCCCAGCCTCGTATAAGGGGTCTTCGATGCAGAAGACTAGAAAAAAGAGTATGAAAAGGTAGAAAAAAACCCCAAATGCACTTGTTTCGGGCTAGAAAGACTCGCAGAAAGGTGCCTAGAGGCTGTGGCCCTCTTGGGTTTCTCGGTTTTTCGGCCGATGGCTGGCTCAGAGCTGGGGGCTGTGGGGTTACCGCGGTCCCCAGCGCACCCCCGGTGGTGCCCGGATAATTTTGGGTGCAGACCCCGGGGACTAACGGGGGTGGAGGTGAGCAGAGCCCCCGTCCCCCTGCCCGTCAGCATCCCCGGAGGTGTTGGGCAGCGGGAGGGAAAGGCTTCTGGCAAGCCACGTCCTCGCCAGCACCCCCCTGGCACCCAGCCCCGAAAGGAGGTGTTTTTCCCCCAAAAGGCTGATGGTGGCTGCTGCTTCTCTGCGGACCCCGGAGCGAGCCCTGCTGCGGGGTGCAGGCTGTGTATAAACGGGGCGTCAGGCACCTGCGGGAGCGGGGAGCTCCGGGGGCATCCTGCACCCCCAAAAATCACCCCCGTGGCCACGGGGCGAGGGACGGGAAGGGGCAGGAGCAGCGGGGAAGCCGAAAGGGGTGGGCAGGGAGCGAGCGAGGGGCAGAGAAGAGGCACGGAGGTGTGGGAGGAGAGGACGGGGCTGGGAAGAAGTGGCCAGAGGTGATTTTGGAGGCCATCCAAAAAAAAAAAAAAGGTCCAGGGAGGTGCTGCGGGAGTCGATTTTGCCTCGGGCATCGCCTAGGGGGTCACCTTGGGCATCGCCTCGGGCATCGCCTCGGGCATCGCCTCCCTCCCCCCCCCCGGCACACGGGGTCGAATGATTAGAAAAAAAATAAACCCGAGGAGATCAGTCCCATGCACTGTTACAAAAAGCCGTCGCAGGGTGAGGGAAGCACCAAGCACAACACGACCACTCGCGGGGGCCAAGCCAGCAGACACAGCGCGGGGGCGCAGCGGGACGGGGCGGGGGGTCCCCGGCGTCCTGCCCGCGCGCGGGGAAGGGGAGAGCACGAGAGCCAACATCGAGCAACACCACGGGCAGCTAGCCTGTCGCTATCTATCCGGCAACGCGAACGGAAAATCCCAAACTGGGGGGGAACCGAGGACATCGTCATTCCGGGAGGGGTTCTGCGCATCCGCAGCGGTTCCTGTGCTCAGCACCGCGCCGGTGCTGTCGGGTACGGAACGGCCGAACAATTTGGTGAGCAGAAAAGTGACACGGGTTTATTCTTTACATTCAAATTCTCGCCTTTTTTTTTTTTTTTTTCCCCTTTTTTTTTTTTTTTTTTTTTTCTTTCTCTAGGCAACTCTACAGACTTCAGCTCTTTTGCCTCGCAATGCAGATCACCTTATTCCCCCAAGGGCGGCCGGGTTCGTTAAACATGCACATCCCTGTAGCTTCCAGGCCGTGTATTTTTTTTTTTTTTTTTTACTTATTTTTTTGTTTAAATTCTGTGGACTAGCAGGTCGTCCCCCGTTCCTAAAAACTCTACGTCAGTGTTCAGGGTGGCCTGAGTGCCCGTCAGGCTCCTGGAGGGTTTACAGGATCACGCAGAAGAACTTCTTCTCCCTAAAGGGGTTTTCTGAAGCCGGGACGGGGGTCAATAGGGGGTCCTCCTTGGCGTGGGCTTCGCAGTACGCCATCAGGTCTGCCGCCGCCTTCGAGACCTGGAAGAAAAGGAGCTGGGGACGGGCTGCCCGGGGACATCCCACCCCGGGGACAGCACGGTTCCCCTTGGGGACATCCCCGTCCCATCGCTGCTGCCCCTGCTTTGGGCTTGCAGCGCCCTGGAGGAGTTCCCCGAGGGATTTTGGCGTGCCTCGGTGCCTCCTGCGGCACCACACCCAGCCCCGCAGCACCCCGCGAGGTGTCCCGGCGGCGTTACCTTTATCCTGTCGATGTTGGCCTCCATCTTCAGCTGCTCCACCAGCTTGCGTGCCTGCGCTATGCTGGCGGTGTTGTTGCTGGCCATCGGCACGCCGGGCGCGCGGGGGGCTCGGCACGGAGCTGCTCGCCGCCCTGAAACCCCAAAAACGATTCGCTGGGGCTTAGAGGGCCCCCAGAATATTTGGGAGGTGCAGATTGGTGTTTAAACCCCGTGTTTAACAAGGGCAGAGAGCCACCAGCATCGTTGCTGGGGATTTCCTATTAACCGGGGCGCTCCGGCACGGCTGCTGCCCCTTACCATAACAGCACCCCGCTCCCTGGCACCACCCCATAACGCAGCACCCAGCCCACCCAGCCCATCCTACACCCCCCAGGCCGCCCCACACCCCCGGGGGGGTGTCCCGGCAGCGATTGCTTTTACCAGAGGCAGGGCTCGCCGGCGATGGGTGTCCCTAGGGGAACGGCTGCTCCTCTCGGGCGTCCGACACCTGGAAATAAAGGGGGAAACAGAGAAGGGGCAGGGGGAAATAAAAGGAGGGTGAGGAGATGGATGTGATGCCACAGTTATAGGGGTATTTATGGCCCCCGGGCAGGCTGGGGGTTTCCTTCCGCTCCCCCCAGGTCCCCCGTGCCGCTGTTTGTTTGCACGCCGCGCGGCTCTCGGCACAGGAAGAGGTTTCGAGTCAGCGGGCAAATATCCGAGGGCTCCTGGCAAGCAGTCCCTTGGCTGTTTCCCAGCGAAATCAGCAGAAATCCTCCCCTCTTATCCCCCCTCCTTCAGCATCCCCAGCCTCCGGGGGCTCCGCTGTGGCAGAGGAGACAGCCCCAAAGTGCCAGCGGCCAGGCAGGAGAGGACGGAGACCCGGCGGGGACGAGCAGGGGACGTGCCCTGGCCATGCACGGAGCTGTCGGGGCACTCACGGGGCTCGGTGCTGCTCAGCACCCGGCCAGGATCCGGCCACGCACCCTGGGAGCACTCAGCCCCTCCGCCCAGCGTGGGAACGACAATATTTTTGGAGCCGGCGTGTCCACGCTGCGAGCCGCCGGGCGCGCTTCCTTCAGCAAAAATACAGCTCGTGGCCATCCCGCGCTGGAAACCCACCCCCAAAAGCCCAGATTGTTCAAACAGCACAGACCTAAAAGCGTTATTTTCCATCCCAAAGCGAGGACACCCAGGGTACCGCCGGCACGGAGGCGCCGGGAGCAAACCCCAAAGCTCCGTGCACGGATAGCGGGTAGGTGCCGAGAGCATCAGGCACATAAAAAGCACCCCAGCTGGTAAATCCTCTGGTTTGATGCTCAACTGCCCAAATATTTGAGGATGGCTCTTGCTAGGAGGTGTTCTTAGGGGAATTTGGGAGTTCCCAGAGTGACAGCAGCCCTAGGAGCAGCTTGGGATGGGGACGGAGGTGGGTAAGGGAGCCCCAAAGGAGCAGGCAGGCGGTTACGAGTCGATCCAAGCCCACCCCATGAACAATCCCTGCCATATAGTTAAAAATCACCGTGCTTTGTGACATTTCCTGAGCCCTATTTGCAGCAGGGGACATGGGGACACGCAGTGCCCTGTGCCAGAGGTCCCCACGGTGCCAGGGGCTGCACGGCACCAGCCTGGGGACAGGGACACGTCCTACTCCCGCAGCTCAGCGGTGTGTGTGCCCGGGTAATAGGATTCCTGCCCTGGAGGCCCCAGGCTGAGTAGGGACGATATTTTATTTTCATGCTAATGGTGCTTATGCTTGCACGTTTTTTCTTTCACCAGCCAAATCGGGCACCAAAACTGGGACCCGGGGGGGGGGATTTGCGTGGACTCAGATGTGCTGTGGTGAGTGAGGCTGCTTTTAGGGTGCCAAATCAGCATTTGGGGCTGTTTGTGCAGTCCGGCTTTGCCAAAAGCTCTGTTTTTTTTTTTTTTCCCCATGACAGCAAAACCCCAAGCTGTGAGTTGGTTTGCACCTTGCACAGGCTCTGTCCCCCCATCTCCAGCCCCACAAACACAAATCCTGAGCCTCCCTCTTCCCCTGTCAGCAGGGTTTTATCTCAGGTTGCATGCAGCATCCTCCTAAATGTTTAACAACCAGAACTTGAACCCAAACACCTTAAATTTAACCCAAACACCTTAAATTTAACCCAAACACCTTAAATTTAACCCAAACACCTTAAACCACAGCTCGGGCTGCCTGCAGCTTTTGCCCACCCCACCGCAGACCCCCTGGGCTTAAAACCCACGGATCGCATCCTCTCTGACCCTCCCATTCCCCAGATTTATTTTTTTCCTCCAGGTCCCGGGTGGTTTTTGCCTGTTTTGAAGAAAATCGCTCTCCCCGCTACCGCTCCTAGAGAAGCGAAAGGAAAAGCAGCAGCCGGGCAGGGTGGCTCTGTGGGAAGGAAACCGAAAGCTCCCACATCAGCCCGAGCAAACCCTCGTGATTCCTCCACCTCGAGGACCAAAAGCAGCTCGGCAGCCCCGGCACCCCCCACCCAGGGCGTTTTCAGAGCAGGAGCCTCCCAGCACCTGAAAAAAAAAAGTCCAGCCAGGGAGCTGCACAGCAGGCAAACCCCGCTGGGGACAGCCAGGATTTGGGGGAAAAGGGCTCAGGGTGGTTCCTATGGGGCAGGCATCGCCTGCGCATCCCACCCCAAGGCTGATGTAGGGGGATAACGGGGCCCGCCGGCACCACCCGGGGGGAGCGGATGCGTTTTTGAGCCATCCCCGTGCTTGTGCTAAGAGCTGCCTCCAAAGATAGGCTGCTCGCTTGAAAACTAACGACTAAATATACGTGTAAAGCCAAAAAAAAAAATACTACAGACAGAAAGAAAATAGCAAAGAGCCGCGTTTCCAGGGGGCGGCCTCGCTGAGCTGAGCAGCAGACGGGGCTGGGGAAGGAGCCCCGGCACGCCCCAAAGCGCTCCTGGCCCCTCGTTTCATTAGGCACGGGGATAATTAGCCAGCTCGGGGATAATTAGCCAGCTCGGAACCCCTGGGCTCCTCTCACACCCCTCACCAGGACCTAGAGCCACAGCCCCTCATCCCACCCGGGATTTATTCCCCTTCTCCGCCGTGGGTTTTCCTGCCGACGCTGAGGAGCAGCCCGTGGGTCGGAGGCGCGCCAGCAAATAAAATAGATAAATAAATAAATCGCAAGGCGCCAGAGCCAAAACCGAGCCCGTTGCCGTGGAAACTGCTTCGTTAGCACACCAGCTAACGATCCTGCCCGGCACCCGGATCGGCCCCAATGGTGGTGTCTCGTCCCCGTTGGGGGTCCCGACGCTGCCCCGTGTTGCGCCCCAAAGGCTGCACCGGGGTCCTGGGCACGCTGGTGGTGCACAGCAAGGGGATGAGGCACCCCGGGGGAGATTTGGAGGCTGTTTTGCCTCCAAAAGCAGCGTGAGGAATTGGGGGCTCATCGCTGGGCCTGGATCCTAGGGGGCTGAGTTGTTCCCTCCATCCATCCCCGGCCACAACCAAAGCCAAAATCTCGCTTAGGGACGGAGTAAACGGCACAGGATCCCCCCGCCGACACCCCAAAAGCCTCCAAAGCAGCGTGCTGGGGTGCTGCAGCCACAGCTCTGGGTGTGGGGAGGGGCAGCCCTAACCCCAAGCATCTCGGGGTCCTGCCGCAGGGTTCCCCTCGTGCCCCAAGACGTCCCCGCGGGCGTCACGCCCGAGTGAGAACCCGGGGTTTTTGTTTTCCCACACGTGCCCCAACGGTTCAGAAGAGAAGGCAAACAGAAAGCAACCTCAACTTCCTTTTAGTCGTTTGGTTCTTCTCTCAAACATGATTTGGGTGAGGGAGCGGGCGCCTGACGGCGGGGCCGGGGACACCTCGCCCTGTCCCTCCTGCCACGAGGTTCTGGGTTCGCACCCGGTGCTGGGTGCTCCAGAAGGACCAGCAAAAACGAGGTGCTGGGAGGATGAAGTGCACTGGGAGGGGCAAACACGGCCCCACGGGGAGGAGGAGGAAGGGGATGATGTGGTGGGATGCTGCCGAGCTCTGCTGAGAGGTGCCAAAGGGATGGCAAAGGGCACGCACCCTGCCACCCCGTGCCCAGCACAGTCTGCAAAAGCCTGGTGGTAAAGGGCAGAGCTGCCTCCCCCCTGCAAGCACCACTTGGCCTTTATACCACGGGGATTTCAGAATCAATCAATCAATATTTTCAGTTGCTTGCGTTTTATTTTTATGCAGCTCACCCAAGAGAACGCGCAGCTTCGGAAACTCCCTGAAAGCCTGAGCACGGCCCCAACCCAAGGGCAGGGCTGCTCACAGCACCACGGCTCTGCCCGTGCCCAGCCAAAAACACAGGGGTCTTGCTTGGGAACAGAGGAGAGCAGAAAACCCCAAAAGCTCCTTTCTGAGACCATCCGAAACCCAAATCACCCTTCGGTTAGAGGAGGCATCACCGCGCTGAGCTCTTTTTTCCTTCAGTTCTTGATTCTTTCACCAAAATAACTCCAACTGACTTCAAAATGAACTCGCCCTACACGCCTTGCTCAGAAATCCCAGCTCCCTGCCCCTTGTCCAGGAGAAGAGCAGGGGCTGAGGGTGGCTGAAGGCACCGAGGAAGCGAGGAGCCCCCCACTGACCACAGACCAGTCTTAACGAAGCCCAGGCTATTACTCCACGTTAATGAGCTGACCCATTCCGGGGTTTCACCCCCTAGCATCCTGCTGCTTACTTCCAGCGCCGAGATAAAGACCCCAAGGGGAGGCACGGGGTGAGCTTTGGGCGCGTTTTGGCAAACAGATTTTGGCATTTGGCTGTGCTGACACCACTCCCGAAGGGACAAATCCCTGCTGAGCCTTGCTCGAGGTGGCCCTTCATTCGAAGCCATGGCCACTTACTGGGGACGGGGACAGGGAAGCTGGGAAGCCACCAGTTTGGCCCAGTTAAAGCCCAGCCCTGCGCCTTTCGCTCCCGTACCGCCAGAGGTGAAGCCTCCAGCTGCGCTCCGGGAGCCCCGCTGCCATCTCTGATGATTTCACCCGAATCAAACCTTTATTGGAATTTTATTTTAAGTAACAGCCACACGAAGCCTAATAAACCTCCCTGGCCACGGGGAATTGCCCAACAAGTTACATCAGCGCAGAAACAACCCCCTTAACCACCCCATTAGCTCGAGACCCCACGGGAATTACCTTAGACTGCTTTAATTAGGCATCTGCAGTACAAAAGAATTAATTAATTAGTGATAAGCACCTGAACCACATTACTCATAAGGATCTATTTCCAGCTTCAAATACATCAAACAGGTCACAGCCTATCCGCTGGGGTGGAGCAGAGCCCCGGTGCTGCTGAGCACTGCTTCTCTCCCCATCCCTGCGCTGCAGCCATCAAAGCAGGAGGCTGGAAGCTGTTTTTTTCTTCTTCCTTTTCTTTCTTTCTTTTTTTTTTTTTTTTTTTTTCTTTTCCCTTTCTTTCTATCTTTTTTTTATATATAAATCCAGAGCAGGTGCCTATGAGAGCCGCTACTCGTGCACCGCGTGGAGACGGAGAGCTTTGGAGCTGCTTCCCGGGATGCGTTGCACTTTGTGCAGGGGTTGTAGAGTAACCTCCTACGCCTTGTGGCTACGATTAACCTGCACAGGTTTGGCGACAGCATCAATAAGACACCTGCTAAACGAGCAGAGAGCTCTCTGATGGCCGCATCCCAAGCAGGAGGAGGATCGCCAGTAAATGTGGGTGATTTTAGCAGGTTTCCAAGCAGAGAGGAAAAAAAAAGGGAAAAATAGATCCCCGTATTTTTCAACTTACTATTAAAATTATATAAAAGTAATTTAGCGTGCTAAATAGTATGTAGTGAGCGGAGTTACTACCCGCAGGCGAGCGAGCAGCCCTGCAAACCGGGTTAGCAGGGGCAGGCGAGCCAGAAGTAGGCTGCTGGCGCCCCGTCCTCGCGTGGCGAGCTGACCCACATTGCCTCCGCTAAAATCCCCCTCTGCCACTCGCTGCTGTGCCCTTTTTGCTGTAACCCTGAGCATCTCGCTCAGAAGCAGAAAGCAGAAAGTGATGGCAGCGGCGGGGAGCACACCTGGGTCCCTGCTCCTCGCCTCTTCTCCTACTGAACTCCAGGTACAGCGCCTTGGTTTTCCCACGGAGCCCGACGTCCCTCACCAACCTAGCCTGTTTTCCCTACAAAATGCACAGGGAGCATTGTTTTCCCTTTGTCAAAAGCTGGTTTTTCTCACACTGTTATTTACAACGAGCTACCACAACCCCTGAGCCGGCGGTGCCACGTCCCTGCCACGTTCCCTGCTGAGCCGCTGGCACCACGTGTAACGCCAGCCAGCGTCCCCACCGTGCCGGGGGTGACGCGCGCCTGGCAAACCCTGCTTTACGCAGAGGGAGCCGAGAGCTGCTCCCCGGGGCCGTGTTCTTACGTTTGAGATTTTTTTGCCTTGCAAAAATGTAAAGGAAATGTGTGAAGTCAAAAAAAATGTGTTCCAAAGCCAGGATAAACCGGCGCAAGGCGCCCTCCCATCCATCCATCCTGCTATCGTGGGGGTGAAGCCACACCAGGGATGGGGGGCAGGATGGGACCCGAGGTTGTAGGGTGCATCCTGGCCGTGCCACGGGCCCCACGTGCTTCATTTACCCCACCCCGTGCCTGTTCCCATGCCTTTAATCCTGGCAAGCTACCCGTAGCCACCCTGCTTCAGCTGCCTGAGCACAAACACCTTTCCCTGCCTGCTGTGGTCTCAGCACCCCGCTGTGCTGCCCCTTTCTGTGCTCCTCCAGCCCGGAGTGTGGAAATCTGTGAGGGCAGCAGCTCCTTTGGGGCCAGGCTTTGGTTATAGGTAGGATGGAGGAGTAGCATCGATGCCAAACCAGCCTAAGTTTGACATCCTTTAATGGAAACATTAGTCCAGGGCTCAGATTTAGGCTTGAAAATCATCGTTGTGTCCATTATTTGCTGTCAAAGCCCCCCTAAAAGCCTGGGTTGCTGTATTAACATCATCTTTTTTTTAATATCATCTTTTTACTCCTGCCTGGCCCAGCATGGAGGGAGGAGCCGAGGGCGGCAGCATCCCCCCCGCAGGCATCAGCCAGGAAGCACCAGCCATGAATACGGCCCCCAGGCGGGGACGTCAGGCTGAGCAGCAATTATATTAAATCAGCTGATAAATAATGCAACGTATTTTGATGGCAGCGGCGCTGCGAGCTCCGCACAAACACCATCACGGCTCCGCGGCATTAAAAATACAAGGGGGTGAGGCGCAATCAGGTCAGCATGACTTGAATAATGGAGCCTGGAGCCTTGCCGAAAGGCTGCCCTTGGGGTGGGATGGGGCACGGGTCTCATGGTGGTGCCACCAGGCCGTGGACTTGTCCCTGTCAGCATTCAAAGTGTTCCCATCTGAGGCAGAAGACCCCATTCATGGGCATGAGAGGAGCTGCAGACCCAGTTTGGGACGGATGAGATGAGCTCTGAGCAGTGTTTATAGGTTGTGGATGGCTGACGACCCACCCCAAAGACCCCCAAACCCCTGGAGACCCTCTGAGGGGTAGAAGACCCCAGGCAAGCACATGGAGCTGTGTGGAGGAGACCTGGCCAGGTCACCGTGTGCTTTTAGGGGCAAGTGGCTGTGGATGTGCTGCTGGGCCCACAAGGACCCATACGATGCCCAGAGGTGGGACCAGGCACCTCCAGGGGCCCCCTCCATCCTAAAGGGGCAAGGGGCATGGTGCTTCATTGCCAAACCCCTGGGAAAAGCCCAAAGTGAAAGGGGGACTGAACAGACCCTTGGGCAGCCCCCCCGAGGCCACCAGCTCCTGGGGCTAACACATTGAGCCAAAAAACCCCAAACCACACGGCCTGGGCTCCATCTGCAACACCAAGCAGCCCCTCGTTCATCCCAGCTGTCACGGGGGGAGCCATCTCCTCACTACAAGCCTCCCCTACACAAACACGATTTGGGGTGGTTTTGGGATGCCTGCTGAGACCCCAGAGGGAGTACATGTCCCGTCAAGGCCCTGCAGGGCTGTATGTGGGGCTGGGCCTGTCGCAGCCCGGCCATGTTGGCACCTCCTGAGGGCGGCCATGGCCCCGCTAGAGATCCATGGCCCCTTCTTGGAGATCACGGGAGGTTTTTGTCAAATAAGAGCAGGAAATGTCATGGGGTTTACTATCAAGCAGCCAGAGATGGGGCCTGGTCACCTCAGGGGTGACGGACGGGCTTTGTGCAGCTCAGGGGACTCCGTCCAACGTGTTGGTGTCCCTACAAAACGACCCTTGTCCAAGGCAGACACTTAGCCCTTCCCCAAAGCCATAAATTTTGGAGCTACAGGGCTGGTAACACCATCCCAGCATAGGGAAGAGCACCGGCATGGCAGCAGCCCCATCACACAGCCAGCCCCAGAGTGTAGGGATGCACCCCGAGCCTGCCCTGCCTTGGGCATGAGGGCGCCCACCCCAGGGCCACCCACAATGACCTAAAATTCTCCAAAACTGCTGTGGATGCCCTGCCTGGCCTCAGGTCCCTGTGGCTGTGGGGTGGGACAATCCTTCTGGCCATGGAAACTGATCTGGCTGTAGGATCTGGCCCCACTCCTGTGTTCCTCAACAGTCACAAGGGTGTCGTGAGCGTGTCCGTGTCTGCTTGCGGAGGTGCCCATGGCACCAACGTCCCCGTGACACCAAGGAACAGCTCCGGCCGTGGCAGCCGAGCCGCAGGGATGGGTTTTAGCAGCCCCGAAAGGGAGGATGCTGCAGCAGGAGGGATGCTGGGCAGCGCGGTGGGGGTAAGGCAGCAGCACCGCGGGGGCTCCCGGGAGCTGCAGCAGGAAAATCCTGTGCTGTGCTGGGTTTGTGCCCCTCTGCTGGGACTGCGTGCTATCTAGGAAGGAGCACTGATTGCTCAGGATCTGTGATGAGCTCCAAGGTTCAGGCAATGCTGCTTTTCACTCCCGAGTCAGCGTGTCTTACACACCCAGCTGCCCAGCACGAAGAGCTGCTCGTAGGGAGCGTTACGGGAAGCACGGAGCAAACTTCCCTTCTGATAGCTATCAGGAGAGCAAACGAGGGCAGGGCGATCAACCTGCTAAACCCAGAGTCCTGCCCAGCTCCAGGAGCTCATCCAACACACTCCTGCTCCACAGCCTGCCAGGTACCGTGGTGCCTGCTCCTGTCCCCAGCATGTGGGGTGAGCACGCCTGGATCACCACCGCGATGTGCTGCTGGTGCTTCAGCACATCAGAGAAGGGCATTTCTCGGTGCTGTGCCCAAAAGGATGAAACCCCAAAGGCACCATCACCACCTGCAAACCTACAGCTCATCATGAGCTCCGGGAAGAGCCAGGAGGGCACACGCTGCTGCGACCCCGAGCAATGCTCCTGAGCTCCAGCACAAGGACGAGCTCAGCCGCTTCTTTGTGAGCATGCTGAAGCCAGAGGTCTCCTTCAACCCATCAGAGAAGCCAACACACCTGGGTGAGCATCCCAGAGCTGCTCTTTTTTAAATGCAAAGTTCTCTGGTTTCCTGTCCATGCATCTCAGCCCGCATAGGAGCATCACCGCTGCTGGAGACCAGCACCGGTACCCATCGACCACAACCCAGGAGCACCCTGACCCTCTCCATTTAGACCAAGCCACAAAAATGACAAGAGGCAACAGCGGAAGAAGATTTTTGTGTGACAAGCAAGAGGAGGATGAGATAAGGTGAAAACCAACTGTGTTTGGTACGATGAGCTGGTCTGGGTACAGCTGCTGCCCAGGAATTGTCAAAGATGTTACCAGCTGCACGCAAATGGCAAGGTGGGAAGTTTTTAAGGTTTGGTACAATGCCATTTCAGACACTTCTTTATTTTTTTTTTCCCCCACTGAGTGTGTGAAAACTTGGTTTTGCCTACGTGAGATGGAAGAGAAGCGTTATGCCAGACTTCAGCCTCCTCGTGGCTCACACGAGGACGTGCACGCAGGAGGCAGCGGCCAGGAACGGGTCGGGGCCGAGAACTGCTCCCACCAGCCACAGCCCCAAAACCCCTGCAGACCCCATGGGGCTGCTCCCCACATCCTGCCCATGGGCTCTGCTAGCCCAGCCCTGAAGTTTTGGAGCCAACCTCACCTCTCCACCGAGCCAAGTCCCTGTCCTCCCACCAGCCACGGCAGCTGGAGCCTGTCCCTCTCCCCAGACCTGCCTCGAAGTGGGGCGAGAGCCAACTTGCTCGTGCCAAGAGCGTGTAGCAAACCTCACTCATCCAGCCAGAAAATGCAGCCTGCACCCCCCCTGCAACCATCTCACCATCCCTAGCAGGAGCAGAGCCCCCGCTTTCCCCTCTCCCCATCAATTTTGGATGCGGGGCTGCTCCTGCACAGTGGAGGACCTGTCCTGGGGGTGTTCCAACCACACCTTGCGGACAGAAAATTAAAAAAACGCACGTGGAAGGTGTGACCCCCTGCTGGAAGTGGCCAGGCAGTCAGTTTGGGGAAGGACAAGCACAGAAGTGCCCTTCCCAGCACAGTACCATGTGCTGCATCCCGCACCCAGGCCCGGATCGCGGCGCGGGATGTGGCATCTCCCTCTGCCTTTCCTCCCCTCCTTGCTCCCGGCACCCGCTGCGACCGCACGGGGCGGCTGAGCGAGAAGCCAGAGAGGGAGAAACAGCAAGGAAAGGGTCTGAAAAGGAAGAAAAATTAAAAATGCACCCCGGTCCCTTTGCTTGTTTCTCCCGCTTTGGCATGCTGTGAACGCACGCGGCCCCGGGCACAACTAAGGACCGGAACGCCTGGAGAATTCACGCTGAGCACCGACACAACTCGTGCCAAAAATGATGCTTTTCCCAGGGCGATCCCCTCATCCCTGACCCAAAAGAGGTTATGGGATGGCAAGGTGGCCAGCAAACAACACGGCACGAGCGGGACGGTCCCAATCCCCCTGGAGCTGGTGCGGGGCCGGGCGGTGTGGCCACCCCGCAGCCCCCCGAGCAGCGTTTTTGGGGGCTGTAGGGCTCGGCGCTGGCTCGCCAGCCCCAATTGCTATGGAAACAGCATGCGCCGGCGCTGCTTCCCTCCTCCCATGACTCACGGGTTTTCAAAAGGAGAAGTGGTGCCTCGGCCGCCGCTGTTTTGAGGCCAAAACAGCCAAAGCCGTGCGGGCGCGCTCACGGGGGCTGGGTGGGGAGGCACCGCCTCGCCGTGCAAGGCGTTTTCGCCAAGCTCCCGGCTGCTCCCGTGCTGAGTGGTGAAAAAGCTGTGTGTCTCGGGGCTTCAAAATAATAATTATAATAGTAGTAGGGCTCCTCCGGTGGCACACGCCCCGCTACCTGCCGGGAAACACATCGTGTGCCCCGCTGCCGCCACCCGTCCCCGATGTGGCTGAGCGCTGCGCGCACCCAGAGCCATCCTCTGGGGCTGTGCAGGTGCCTGGAGAAAAGGTGGCAGGTCCCAGAGCACCCCAGTGCCGTCCCAGAGCATCCCAGTGCTGTCCCAGAGCATCCCAGTGCCGTCCCAGAGCATCCCAGTGCCGTCCCAGAGCATCCCCAGTGCCGTCCCAGAGCATCCCAGTGCCGTCCCAGAGCATCCCCAGTGCCATCCCAGAGCATCCTCCAGTGCGTGCGCATCCAGGGCTGTGGGGTGAGGAAGGGCACGTGCAGGGAGTGCAGCTTGGGGCAGGGGACCTGTGGGTCCCCCACCTTGGGGTCACCGTGCCGGGTGTGAGAGCGACTCCGGTCATCATCCAGATGGTGCTGAGACCGCCACGCTCGTGTCACAGGTGGTGGCACGCCCCTGGCAAGCCAAGGCGGGGCTGAAAAGGCTGAAAAAAAGCACCAAGAACGGTGCCAAGGGGGCAGCCCGGCCCCACGCCCCACGGCACGGGGTGAGAAAAGCCCCCGGGCACCCTCCTGGAGAAAGAAAGGCTTCGCCCCGGGGCTTTCCTGGCAATAATTAATTGAGTCATATTTCAATCCAGCCAGCGGCCATATGGCAGAAAAGAGGATTAAAATCGCAGGCTTCCAGCTGCGTTCAGGGAAATCCAGTTATAAGGAAAAAGCCTCCATGCCTGGCCCCAGCCCGGTGCCGGGGCGTGTGCCCCGACCCCGGCCCTTCCCTCCTGTGCCCCCCCGGGGCAGCACGCCCCGACTTTACCAGGGACTCGTTAGCAAGAAGGAGGGAGAGCCCAGATTCAAGTTTTTGCCTAAAAATAAATCCGTTTTCCCACGAGGCAGCAGGAAAACCAAAGTTTTTGGCTGCCTTCCCCTCCCTCCGGCACAGGGGACCCCTGGAGAGGCTCTCCCCAAGGGGTCTCCCCTCCGTGCACCCCCAGGGGGGAGTTTTGCCGTGGGTACTTGTCCCGACGCCCTGCACAAGCCGTGCTGCTGCCTGTTGTGTGGCCACAGCTGGGAAAAAAAAGCAGGATTTCAATCAAAATCCCCAGGCGGAGGGCTGCCGACGCAGGGATGGTGCACCCCAAAATTTCCCCCTCCGAGCCAGGCTGGGGGCAGCTCCGTCCCCAAGCCAGAGGTTCCGGCAGGGATTTGGGGCAGGGAAAGCCCTTTGTAGGGGAGGGAGAAAAAAAAATTAATAAAAAAATAAATAAATAAAAAAAAGGAAAAAGGAGAGAACACTACTCCTCATTCATCCTCGGCAAAAGCCTTTCGTGTGATGGCAAATCAGTTGATTAACACAGGATCGGCCCCTGTAAATCAGAGCTTTGTTTTGGGGAGGCTGAGCGCCGTGCGCCAGGCACCTTCCCCCAGTCCCCCCAGTCCTCCCAGTCCTCCCAGTGCCCCCAAGGCAGGTGCCATCACCGCCGGGGTCCCTGGGGTGGGTGGCAGCGGGTCCCCATGGGGTGACGGTGGGGTGCCGGGGCGCCGCCGCCCTGCCCGGGGGTGGCACCCAGGGGGTTTGGGTGGGCTCAGCTCCCTTTTTTTTGGGGTGCAGAGGGTTGGGGGGGGCCCTTTGGGGCCCGCCGCAAGCAGCCAGCCAGGGGTGGGGCTGCCACGGGGGGGGCTGCCCAGCCCCAGCGCGCCCAGTGCGCCCAGTGCGCCCAGTGCCGGCGCTCCCAGTTGCCCGCAAGCCCCGGTGGCTGCGCTCCCAGCGCCTCCCAGTGCCTCCCAGTGCCTCCCCAGCCCTCGGAGGTACCTGCAGGCGGCTGGAGCTGCCCCGGCTCCCCGGGGGGAGGACAGACGGACGGATGGATGGACGGATGGAGGGATGGAGGGAGGGATGGAGGCAGCAGGAGGGGCGGTCAGCGGCAGCCCGGAGCGCCGAGTCCCCACCCAGCTTTGTCTGCGCTCATCCCTCTGCCTACAGGAAGCGGCTCGGCCCCGACTTCCTCCTCCTCCTCCTCCTCCTCCTCCTCCTCCTCCTCCTCCTCCTGCTGCTGCTGCTGCTGCTCTCCCTCCCCTCCCCGCCCCTCCGACCCCCGTTCGCTGCGGATCGCTTTTCTGCAAGACCCCGCTGCGCCCCAGCCCTCCCCTCCCTCCCCTCTCCTCCCTTCCCCTCCTTCCTGCCCTGCCCCACAACCCCCCCCCCGCCCCACACCGACCCCACAACCCCCAATCCAACCCCCCCAGACCCTCAGCGCTCCCCATTTCGTATTTGCTTTTTCAGCTCTTTAAACCCAAACGCCCAGATTTTAAGATCAGAAATTTATTTTTTTTTTTAGGATTTTAGCAGCTGGCGAGCACCGTCGGGGTTTTTATAAAACCTTTTTCTTTCCCCCACCCGCACCCCAAAACAAGCGCTGATGTCCCGGCTGCGGGTCCCTGGCTGACCCTACAGATCTCCTCTTTGGGATCCCGAGGAGATCCCGGGCACGCAGCAGGATCACAGATCCCACAGGAGACACGGGGGCGAGGTGCCGGGGGGGTGCACCCAGTGGCACTGGGTTGATTTAGGGGATGCCTTTGGCAGCCCCCTGGCAGAGGCCGGTGCCATTTGGGGTACCGCAGCTTTCCCAGCCCCACAATGGGATCTGTGGGTCCGTGAGCATCTTGTGTCCCCCCCCAAACCGGGGGCCCCTGGTGGCCTCCCCGTGCTCCGAGCGCGTTTCCTGCAAGGGAGGCGATGGGCTGCGAGAAAATGGGTTTTCCCCCCGTTTCCACAGCAACGCCGATGACTGATTTCCGAGGCTGCCCTGCAAGCACCGCGCGGCACCCGCTCAGCCAGCACCCGGCACCCCACAAACCTGGATCTGACCCCCCCAGGGGAACACCCAGTGCCAAAACCCCACACCGAGCGGAGGGCGCGGGGCGTTTTGCCCTTTGCAGGGCGTTTTGCACCGGGCTGTATCCTTAAATCAACACGGTTCACCTCCTCAGTGCTTCTCCTTTTGGTATTTGATGTTTTTTTTTTTCCTCTTAAATCCCGTTTTCCCAGCGTCTGGCTTTTGATTATAACCAGTTCCACGTCGCCCCGTTCCGTGGTGCTCCTGGCAGCGAGGTGCCGTTCGCACACGGCAGCTCCGGGGCTGCCAGCAATGATGGCAGGGGATGCGAAGCCTGGAGGAGAAGCAGCTCCTGGAGACGAAACTCCAACCTCGCAGTGAGCTCCAACCTGTGAAATTGGAAAGCTGGCGGCTGCCGGCACCGGGGGCACGAGGGCGGCCCAAAAACGAGGCTGGCGAGGGATGGGAGCTGGAGGAGCCCTTCCCCTGGAGCTCCCCCCATGGGGACAAAGCCCTCCGAAGAGGGACAAAGCCCCCAGATGCCTTCGGATGGCACAGGATCCGTGGAAAAGCGCTCGCTGGGCGCAGCCTGCAGGAGGGGAGAGAGCTGGCTCTGCCCCAGCCGCGGGGCTGCCGCCTGCTGCGCTGCGAAAATAAAAAGGATTCGACATCTGGTTTGAGGAAAACGTAGGATTTTATAGGCCGGCGATGGAATCTGGAGGCTATACTTAGCAGCACACAACGCGGACCCCTCCAAAGATGCCGTGCGCTGCGTCGTGCTCGTCCCTCCTGCACGAGGCTGCGCCGAAATGCAGCAGGGAGCCACGGAAAGCCCACGGGGACCAGTGCCCACCCGCTGCCTCCTCTGGGCACATTGCCACCAAGGCCAAGGGCTATTTCTGGGGACAAAGGGGGTCCCTGGGACACACGATTCTTTTGGAAAAGTCGTCACCATCATCTTCTGCGGGAAATCGGGTGTTAATTGGTGTTAACAGGGGCCAACTCACCCCGCTGGAGTTGGGGCGCAGGCAGCACGGTGTCCCCACGGCGGAGGAGGGCCACGCTGTCACACCGCTGCCTGTCCCATCCTGCAGGACCAGGGCTCCCCACGCAGGATGGGGACGGGGACACGGCCACAGGATGGCAGCAAATGCCACCGCTCGGCTGCCAGCAGCGGGCAGGGGACAGGACAGGGGGACAGGGCTGGGGACCCCCCCCAGCCTCTCGTGCGCCCCGTCCCTCCGCCTTCCATCCCTTCGTTAATCCTCAAATCGCCACGAGCCAGGGGGATGCAAACAAGGGGCACTTTTATTGTCACCTCCGGCCGCGCCGCGCAAGGCGCCCCACAAACCTCCTGGTTACACAAACCACACGGCGCTGGGGTTTCGGGGCCGTTTTACTCGGGTTTGGCTTTCGCAGCACAGGCACTCCGCTCTCGCCTCGCCCTGACAGGAGGCTCCTTTCACAGAAAGGACTACGCAGCTCGTGCACACAGACAGCTCGGTGCTGCCGAGGGACCAGCACCAACCTCAGAAGGCCACCGACAACCCCATAACGCCCCATCCCACCCCACACGGCGGTCCCGGACCCGTGCGGCACCTTCTGCACCCCGCAGGCCCTGGGCACACGTTGGCCTCTCACCCCACACCGCTGCCAGCGACCCTGCTGGGTGCTGGGCTGCGTGCTTGGTTTGGGGTTTTGGGAGCTGCTCTGGTTCAGTTTTGGCTGTGGGATGAGGTGGGGAAAGGGACAGCGAGGCCTGAAGCTTGCCACTATCCCCCCCATGCTCCTCCATCACTAATTTGCGCATTTCGTGCCCAAATGCTGCCTGCTGCAGCCTCGCAGGGAAGGGGAAGAGGCCAGGGATGAATTTGGGGGATTTCCCGACCCCCTCAGCACACCACAACCCACCCAGGGACGGTGGCTATCTGTAGCAAACCCCAGCCCCCCAGCCCGGGGGGATGCAGTGTCACAGCCATCCCTCAGCCTTTTGGGGTCCCCAAAAACCGACGCAGGGCCCTGAGCCCCCACGCAGCATCCCACCGCCGCCTTGGGTGGGTTTTGGGGGGATTTCCACGGGGTCCCCAGCCTCCTGCTGGCATCCCTACATCGTTTTCCCATGACACACATCAGTCCCACCGTGCCCACCCCTCCCACCCAGCTCCCCCGTAGCAATAACCCCGATTTTTTGGCACTGTGCCGACCCCCCCCCCCCGTTTTTTTTTTTTTTTTTTTTTTTTTTGGTACCGATCCCCCCCCACTCCGAACATTTCTTAGAAAAATAAGATTGTGCTTATTTATAAAATATTCTTTTTTTTTTTTTTAAGAAAAGTTTCCAGTTTAAAAAAAAAAAAAAAAAGGCGGTAATATCAAAACAGGGTAAAACTTTGGCTGTCGACGGCTAAACTCTCGTTAAAAAGACCGACCGGGAAGGCGTTGTGCTGCGGGGACGCGCTGCCCCGGTGCTTTCCCCTCCTTGCACCTTCCCGGGGATGCTCTCAGAAAAAAAACGGGTGCCTTTTCCCAGCACGTGGCCACCGTCCTTTGGCAGAGCCGTTCGAAGCGGAAAAGCCTGAAGGGCGCGGGGAAAGCCGTGTTAAATCGGAGCTGAGACCGCGCCGGGAAAAGCCAGGCTCCCAGCGAAGTCTCTTAGTGTCTTGGAAAAAAAAAAAAAAAAAAAACAAAAAACAAACTGATTGTCTGTATGCTTCGTGAAAGGAAGGCGTATCCTTTGTACAAAAGGCATTTCAGCGCAGAAACGAACTGAAAACGGGTCTGTCGGATCCGGACATATATGAACATAGGTACTTGGATATATTTATATATGGGATTTCTAGGTGTTTGACGGTCGGGGAGCGTTATTGCAGCGTCGTCACAGGTGACCCATCCTTCTCCGTTCTCCTTTCCTTTGGGTTTTCTTGGGTGCGGTATTTTTGGTTTCTTTTTTTTTTTTTTTTTTTTCTTTTTTTGTTTTTAAATAAAGCTCCGTGAAGGCCTGAAGGCCCCGCTCGCCCCGCGTCCCCCAGCAGGACCGGGACCGAGCTCCAGCGCGTTTTTTTTTTTTTTT
>CM030753.1:13033198-13052310 GCA_018104995.1 Cairina moschata | reverse complement strand
CTCCCCCTCCTCCCCCCGCCCCAAAACGCGTTCCTCCCCCCCCCCCCCCGCAGCTGCGCAGGGACAGTGACCTGCGCCGGGGACAGAGGTGGCCTTAGTGCCGTCATCTCTCCATGCAACACCTCACCGCTGACCTTGCTGGCCTCCTTCTTCCACTCCTTGGGGCAGTACTTGTAGAGTTTCTGGGCCAGGTCCATGTACACGTGCTCATTGTCTGCGGGGGGGGGGGCACAGGGGTGAGCGTGGCCGGCGCGTCCACGCGCCCAAACGGCACCGGGGACGGGCACCGGGGACGGTGGGACAGCCCCAGACTTACTCTGGATGACGCTGAGCCCGAAGAGGTGGCAGTCCTTCAGCCTCAGGAGGTCGCACACCTGCACGAGCAGCTCGTGGCACAAGATCTTCACCTGCGGATGCACGCACGAGCCCCGTCGCACGGGCACTGAAACCCTGCCGTGGCCCCCGGCGCGGTCACCGGGGGGGGGTCTGGGTCTTTTACACGGGGACAAAATCCCCCCCAAATCTGTGGGATACGTGCGGCTGGGGCAGCTTGAGTGCAGGTGGTGCGTAAGGCGCTGCAAGCAGCCTGCTTTGGGGGCGGAAAGTGGAATATTGGGTGGCGCTGAATAAAAAAAAAAAATAAGCAGAGTGTGGGAATTTCACGTCCAGCACCCAACGAAAACCTCAGCAAGCGGCACACGGGACGAAGAAGCAGCAGGAGAGCGTAAAGCACCTTCAAGGGGAACAACCTTTGGGGGTTTCATCAGCAAGGAGAGGGCAGGGGGGGCTCGAAATTAGAAGCAGAAGCAAGACGAGAGCTGGCCGAAGAGGCGCGGGGCGACGCCAGCGGCCGTGCTCAGCGGGAACGGGGGGGCCCCCGATCCGCCGCCCGCCGCCTTACGTTGATGATGATGTTGAGGGAGTCGTCGTTGGGGAGGAAGATGCACACGCTGCGGCGGTCCTGCATGACTCGGTTGTTGTGGAAGGGCAGCTTGTTCATCGTGGGCCGGGCTCTCCCTCGCCGCGCGGCCGGGCTGGGGCTGGGGGCGGGCGGCGGGCACCTCACCGGCGAGCCGGGGCGGCCTCGGTCCCCGCGGGCGCCATCCCTGTGGGATAGGGGGTCGGATGAGCCCTGCGCCAAATTCCCTGTCCTGTGCCTTATGAGGAGCTCCCCAGGAGGCCCCCACAGTCGTATCCCCTCCCGTTAAGCTGGTGTCCCCCCCCCCCCCCCAGGGGGTGGCAGGGGACACCCGAGCGCGCCCCGCCGTGGTTTGGGCAGCGTGGGATCTCAGCCCAGCCCCAAAAGCCTGAAGCAGCGGTTTTCTTCTCCCGGTTACAGTCTCGGAAAAACCTCCGAAGAGGCTTTCCGGGCATCGCAGCCATCATAAAAAACTCTTTGTGCTGGGAACAAACCAGGCTGGCCCGCCGCGGCGCTGCCTCGCGGGAGGTTTTGCGGCAAGCTGCAGAAAGCCCCGGATCAGTGGGGTCTGGATTTAGGACCTGTGCCCCCCCAGCAGCCCCGTGCCCTTCCAGCACCGCCCCAATTTCTTGCAGGGCTCAGACAAACCCTGCAAGAGCCCCACGGGATGCACGGGGCAGCCAGCAGCCCTCGCCCCCTGCCCGCTCATCCCCTGCGCTCACCTGAGTCGGGACCGGGGCCAAGACAAACCCGTCCCAGCACCAACCACAGGCAACTGGGTTTTATCCCATTTTCAAGGGCAAATATTCCTTAAGCACTCTTCATCCCACAGCTGTCCCCAGGGACACAAAGGCCGGCGTGAAACAATGAGCAAGGATCTTTAAAACCCCAACTAGCTCGCTCCTTTTCCTAACCAGCAGCTCCGTGCTGGCACCGAGGACACGACAGCGTCTCCCTCTGCACCAAGTATTAGCTCTGCTCTAAACAAAACCACGCTTGGCTTCCAAAAACAGTTCCACTCGGAGATTTTTACAGCGGGGGAAGAAGTGCCCCGAGGTGACTTGGCGCTAGGTGGTTGCTGGTGGTGAGCACGAGCTGGGAAACCCAGAGGTGAAGCTCTCCTGCCGTGCTGGGCTGGACCCTCCGAGGTGTTGTGTGGCTGTGCAACGTGGCCGTGCATTAAATCTGTGCAGCGGGGCCGTGCATTGCACACTTGAATTGTGACCGTGCATCGTGGCCGTGCACTCCACCCGTGCCACCGCACCCGTGCCTCTGCGCACCGTGCCCGTGCCCGGACACGCTCGATCCCAACTCGAAGCAAGCAGCCCAGCTGCCAGGCTGCTTTCAGGGTTCATTAAAAATCACAGCAGGGAAGGAAACGGGGCTGAAGGTATTTGGTGAGCGTCCCCAACAGCAGGGAGGGCGCCGTGCCCCAGGGGCAGGCGCTGCACGGCGCCCTCGGCACCCCGCTGCCACCCACGGGTGCCCCACAGCCCCCGAGCATCCTCCTGCTGCAGCCACAGCACAGAATATTTTTGACTTTCCGGGTAGAAATAAGCTGGTCCTTCCTCCAGCCGGGTTGCTGGCAGCTGGCTCAGCCCCGAGGAAGAAGCCCGAAGAGCTCCTGGAAATGAAACCACATCTTCGGGGCCCTGGCAAAACCGCCCGTGCCCCGGGAACGACGCCAGGCCATACATTCACTCCTCGCCCTGCAGGGCAATGCCTGCGAGAGCAGGCAAAACGCTGGAGGAAAAAAAAAAACCACGCATTTCTGTGTTTGTAGAGGAAATGCTCCAGATCCTGCTGAACGCTGTCTCCCCGTGTCGGGGCAGCTTTACGACCCCCCCCAGCTGCCGGAGCTTCCCCTGGGTGTCCGCAAGCTGGGTGAGAGGCAGCCACCGGGCACCCCGAGCCCTTCCCTGGCGAGCTGTCCCCCCCCAGAGCTGGGGGCATTATTTTGGGGCAGCCGCTGCTCCTTCCCACGAGGTCAACTCGCATTCCCCAGCACCCGAAGCCTGTGCTGCTCCGGCGCGCCGAGACAGCCGCGGGCTGGGCGCTGCGCTCGGCTGTCTCCCCAAAAATACCCGCCGGCGCTGGGTGGAAAGGCTTGAAAAAAAGGAAAATAACCCGGTAAGTGCTGCTGTTGGCTAACCGTGAGCCGGGGGCGAACTCGGTCTATCTGTGGTCGCTGTTAAGATTCCCAGCAAACAGGTATTTTTCTCCCCGTGTGCCCAAACAAGCGCTGACACGAGCCCCGAACACGCACGGCTCCGGGCTGGGAACGGCAAGAGGAGATTGCAGCAAGGGAGCTCTGCTCGGGTCCCCTGATTTGCCAGCAAGAGCTGCCCCTGTGCACGCAGAGACCCCCAGCAAACCTTCCCCACGTGCGATTTGGCAAGGTGTGGCAGAGCCAAGCGGTGCTGGCACCCGTGCAAGGTTTGGGCACGGCGCAGCCCCGTGGTGCCGGCACACGCGGCTCTCCCAGCCACGGCACGGCTAGAACGGCACGCTGGTGGTTTTCCTGCTGAAGGGAGCTCGGGCAAAAAGCATTAAAACATCACGGGAAGGCACTGCAAACACCTCATCAGCCTCCCTGTGCTCCAGGACTCCGGGGGACAGGGAGAAAATTCCTCGACCCGCTGTGCTCGCCCCGGTGCCGCGGGACGAACGCTTTTACAGGGCTGCCCTGGAAGGAAAACGTTGTGCAATAAACCCCAGAAAGCAGCTCCCAACATCCCTGCTACCCGGGCACGCGCCGTGTGGAACCCGCGCGGGTCCTGCACGCACGGCTGCGGGCACGCGAGGGCTCAGGCGGCGGGGGAGCAGCTTGCCAGGCTCTCACAGCCAGCAGCAATTCTGGTCCCGTTCCAGCGCCGGGGATTTGCATCGCCTGAACTCCGTGGCCGAGGTGGGTTTTCGCTTCCATAAAGCCGGCACACAGCTCCTTGCCGTGCCAAACGAGGCGGCTCTGCACGTGCATCCGACCCAGAGGACGTGGTCGGGTCTCGGGTTGTGACATTTCGGCTCCGGGGATGCCCGAGGACGGGTGTCACGGTGCTGGCGGGTGGCACCGGTCACCAGCGAGTCCCTCCTGCTGCCACCCAGGCGGGGAGAAGCAGCACAGCACAAGGCACACGCTGAAAGCACATCCCTTAACAGCATCCCTCGAGCCCGTCACGTTTATATTTGACCAATTGCCTTTTTTTTTCCCCTGTAAATTCTGTCCTATCAGCCGTCCAAGCCGGCCGCCGGTCCCCGGCTTTTGTTTGGGCGCTCGGGAGCCACAATAGCAGCGCATTAGGGGATTAGGCAAGGGTTGATCGGTGCAGGGAGAGGAAAGGCAGAACAAAGTGCAGAGCTGGATGGGAAGATGAATTCACGGGGCAGGAATTTCTTGTTTGGAAGAGTTGAGAGTCGGTTTTACCCCACATCACAGGGCGCAGGTATGCGCAAGCTGTTATTACAAGTTTTGAGGCTGTCACTTAACGCAGCTTCTGCTAACCCAAAAGCGAGATTAATTCAGGCTTGCGGTCACCCCGTAATTAAAATTGTCTCCAATTCCTCCTGAACTCAACCGTTTCCTCATAACGAACTGAGGCAGATGAAAGAGACCTGCACTGGGAAAAAGGACGGGGTTATAAATATTCCATTACTTCATCCCCCACCGAGCAGTTGGGGTGCTGGGGACTCGGCCGGGGCAGCACCGGGGTCCCCGCGGCCACCGGCGTGCAGCAGCTCTGGGGACACCCGGGGACGGCCACCAAGGGCTGGGACACGAGCACAGCCCCAAAACGGGGACACTGCAGCCGGGGCAAGCCGAGGGGCTCAGGAAATTGAGCCGGGGGCTCAGGAAATTGCTCCCTGTGCCATGCAAAATGCCGAATCCAGCCTGGGAGCACGGAGTTTTCCAGCTGCGCGTTACCCGTGCGCGGTGCAGCAATTCCTCCCGCCTTCTCTGCCTTCTTTTGGGCTCGGTGCTCTACAAACTAAAACCAGCAGCGGAGGCGCTCAGGAGACGGATCTCGGCAGGCTCCGGCCGCCAGCTCCTGCTTTTTTTTTTTTTTTTTTTTTTCCTTCTCTGTTTTCCTTTCCTGTTTCACGAACCAGCCCCTTCCATTTTATTTCCTTCTGGAAAACTTCACCACCGGCCTCTGGGATTACAGCAACGCCTGCCGAGAGCTCCCAGGTGCAGCACCACGAGGTCAGGGGGGCTCCATCCATGCTCCCCCCGGCTGCTGCAGATGTCCGAGCCCTGAAGGAAGCTGGTGGTGATGATCCATCAGGACAGCTCACCAGGGACAAGGCCGGGGCTGCACGCACGCATCCGGCCCCGCTGGTGTCCTGCAGCTCTGCCCGGTTTGGGAGGGCTGGAAACGAGGAGATGCCCCCACGCCAGGATGGCCACGCAGCCCACGCCTCCCCGCTGGCACTGGGAAGCAGCACTCCCTCCTGCAGCATCCAACTGGGGCGCTTGGGCTTCCTTCCATTGATTTTTCAGCCTCCCAAAGCCGGGTTTGGCCCAGCCACCACCACCCCCGTCCCGTGGCGGTGCCCAAAATCGCACCGCGAGGCGCCCAGACCGCTCGGAGGCCGGAGAGGAGGCGCACGGCGCGAGGCGGGCTGGAGGCCGGCTGGCACACGGCTGGAAGCAATTATCCCCCGTGGCAGCGCCGGGAGGAGGAGGAGGAGGAGGAGGAGGAGGAGGAGGAGACGCGGCGCTGCTCCGCTTGCTGCGGGTTATTCGAGGAGAGGCAGGGGAACAGACGGGGCTTTGTGCGCCCCGGCCAGACGGGACCCCGGCGCGGGCACCCCGAGCCCCTGCGCAGTGCTTTCATCCTGTTACACCCCCACCCCACGCTTTCCGGGGCTTTGTGAAACTTCCCCCAGCCCCACAGCAGGGTTTTTTGGAGCACGGGTCCCGGGATGGCAGCAGTTGCCCCAAAGGATGCCTGGGGATGGGAAGCAGCGCTGCCCTCTCCGTCCATGGGGTTAGCCCGAGCAGTATCCACAAATCCTCGGGGGTTTGGCTGCAGGATCTGCTCTCCAGCCACAAGGCAGCCATAAGGAGCAGAGCAACCTCCCCGCAGCCAGCTTGGCCTCCCCGTGCCGGAAAGAGACATTTCCAAACCATGAAAGCCCCTATTAAAAAAAATAACACCAATTCCACGGCAGCATCCTGCCTGCGTGATGCCCCGACCCCAGGAAAAAGTCCCCGTTCCCAGGGAAAGGGCTTTCGGGAAGGCTCGGAAGATTTTTGTGCAAAAACCCCTTTTGGGAGCCCCATCCCATGGCCGTGCTCCCGGGCAGGAGCTGTGCTGCCACGGCCCAGCTGGGGCTCAGCGCCCAAACCGGTCCCCGCTCCGGGTGCACGTGGAAAAAACCCAAAACCCAAAGCCTCGATCCTACTTATTGTAGCCCCGGGACAGGGGAGATTTCCCAGGGGAAGGAGACGTCTTCAAAACCGCACGTGGGGAAGCGCTGCCCTGCCCCGGGTCCGCAGCGAGGTGCAAAGCACGTGGGGTGGGTGCTGAACCCAGCCACAGCCCCACGGGATGCCGGCGGGCTCCCCAAATTCAGCCCCACCGGGTGGCTCCCAGCATCGCTTCCCGAAGAGCACGCATGGCGCCTTTGCCTCCGGCTCCAGATTGGGGCAAACGAAGCCAAAGTTATTATTTTGGGGATCCTCAGGACTGGAGGGGAAGAGCAGAGACGCCCTGGCTGGGCAGCCCACGAGCGAGCAGCGTGGTCTCTGCGAGCAGCCGGGCACCTCCACGCTCCAAATCGCCCCGGGAGGCCCCAAAAGCACCAGGGCTGGGGGAGCCACGCTGCACCTCCCCGGCAGCACTGGGGAGAGCCTTCTGCCTTTGGAAAATATCATAAGCCTGCTTTTCAGAGAGGCAAAGAAAAAAAAAAAAATAAAAGCATAAAACTAAATTAACAACCAGGCAGATATTTTAACCACAACCATAATTTGTATATTCCATCTGGAGTCCACAGCGCTGCCTTTCTTTTTTTTTTTTTTTCTTTTCTTTTTTTTTTTTTTTTTAGCAGGAGGGAGCTGACATCATCTTAATTTGAAATTCACATTTATTTTTACATCTGGTCTGAATTAATCCTTTTCAGTGTACTGACTTTCATGTAATGGAATAATTGCTTACAGATTCTGGGTTTAAAGAGCCTGAATAAACCGAGTTTAAAAAAAGAACCCCTTTGCAAACTGATAGTAAAAAGCCTCTAACCTATAACCAAATCCCAATCTGCCTTCGGGACTCGGAGTTTTAAACGAAACAACGTCGCTTTCAGGCAACAGAGACCAAATCCATCCACGCTCTGTCTAAGAATTAGGGAGTGCGAGCAAGCCTGGTGGAAAAACACCGACACAAACCAGCCCAGGAACCGCGCGGAGCAGGAACCCGCGGCTGGAACCGTTCTGGAAAAGCTGAGCTTGGCTTCGAGCGAAAAACACCCTCATGACCAGAAAACGCATCAGCCACGAGCAGAAAAAAGCTGATTCGGGACCGCGAGGTGACAGCGAAGGCACCCGGCTGCGTCCCTCCTGCTGCCACCGCGGCGTCCCCGGGGCAGCGGTGGCATGTCCCGGGGACACCGCGGTGGCAGCAGCAGGGAAAGGCACTCGTCATGGGAACGCTAGTCCCTACGGGGCCACCAGCTCGTTTAGGGCCTCGTTAAGGGGCTGTATGGGTTTATCCTCATGGATGGGGATTCACATCCCCGGTGGGAAGCATGGCACTGAGCCGTAGTGGCGTACTGGGTGCGCTGGGTGCCACCCAGCTCCGTGCCATGGCACCCCCGTGTCCCCACTGACCCTCTGGCCACGCAGCCTCCCCTGGGACTGAGCAGGTTGTGGGGTGACGGCACCCACAGGCAGGGCCACCCATGGGTGAGTGGCACCCAGAGGCCAAGATCCATGGCCAAGAGGCCCCACGGTGAGGGCACCGACAGCACCCATGGGTGCTGGATCCCACGGAGAAGTGTAACCCGCAGACAAGGTGAGGGGACCGGGTGAGGATGGCACCCCCGGGCGATGGCACCCACGGGTGACCGTGACCCCTGGGTGTCTGTGACCCCCGGGCCATGGGACCCATGGGTGGCCACAACCCCTGGGCGACGGGACCCACGGGTGATGGGACCCCCAGGCAAGCGCAGCCCACGGGCGAGCGTGACCCAGGGGCAGGGGTGCCACGGATGGGCAGGACCCAAGGCCGAGCACAGCCCCGGGCGAGGGGTCCCGGGGGCCGGGGGCGGAGGAGCGGAGCGGAGCGGGGCGGGCGGGGGGTTGGCGGAGCAGCCCCGCCGCTGTTAAATTTCAACTCCCTGCGACCGGCCAGAGGAAATGACTCGCATTCCTGGAAAATGAAGCCACTTGCAGCTCTCCGGCACCAACTCGGCCCCCAAGCGCAACAAGCCGCCGCGCCGGCCCCCGCCTCCCCCAAACGCCCCCCCACGGCCACCCGAGCCCACCCGTGGCACCTCCGGGGGCCGCACCGGGGTTGGGAGAGCGGCGGATCCACCGTGCCGAGCCGTACCGTGCCGAGCCGTGCCGAGCCGTGCCCGTGCCCAGCCGAGCCGTGCCAAAGCGTGCCCGAGCCGTGCGCGCGGTGCGGGGCGCACGGGTGCGCACCTACCTGCGGCTCCGGGGACCGCGCTGCCGAGCCGAGCCGTGCCGTGCCGAGCCGTGCCGAGCCGTGCGGAGCCGTGCCGAGCCGTGCCCAGCCCAGCCCAGCCCAGCCCGACGCCCCCGCCCCTTCCCCGGCCGCACCGCCCCGAGCGCCACCGGCGCCGCCTCCCTCCAGCCTGGGCGCGGGGCCGGGGCCGGCCGGGGGGCAGCGGGCAGCCCCCGGGGGGAGCACGGAGAGGGGCCGGGAGGGGACGGAGGGCACCGGGGAGGGGACCCAGGGGTGGTCCTGGGGGAGCTGAGCTGCCTGCGGGGTGCTGATAGCCGCAGGGAGCGGGCAGCCCCTGGGGGGAGCCGGGAGGGAGCCGGGCATCCCCACGGGGACACCGGCATCGCCTGGCCTCTGCGGGGGGAGCCGAGCACCCCCTGAGCCACCCCAGCTCCACCCCGAGGCAGCCCCTTGGGAACAGAAGCCCTGGGCTCTGCCTGTGCCCCATCACATCTCCCATCTCTCATCCAGCTCAAAAACTCGTGCCGCCTGGGCCGCTGCTATGCCACCGAGGAAAAGCCCTCAGAAAGCTTTCCCCAAAAGCCCCAATCTCCCATAACGCCCCCCCAAAAAATCCCCAAAGCCCCCAGGTTTTCCAAAACAGCCCCAGCCAGCCGTGGAGGAGCCGCTGCCACCCCTCAGCGTGCGGTGCCTGGGGCTCCGAGCCCCCCCAGCCGTGCCACCGACCCCCCAGGCCTGCCCTCAGGAACCAAACCGAGCCAAAATTAGGGCCGGATCCTGCTCCTAGGAAATCCTCCCCTAATGTCCTGGCAGCAGGACCACGGGGGGGGGTCAGGCTGGCTTTTGTGATGACCAAAGGGTGCCCGTAAGGGGTGCCCTGTGCCCACAAGGCAGCCGACGTGCACACGGGGCCGGGCTCCATCGGTGACCCGGGCCAGGAATAGCAGCAGCAGCGCCATAAATTAGCGGCAAAGCATCTTCCGCGGCGCTCCTTCCTCAGAAGTGCCATATGGCGAGATTTGTTTTGGGAGTAGTTATTTATTCCTCACTTTTAAGTGTCTATAGGCATCTTTCGGGCTGACCTGCGAGGCCGGCTCTGCCCCCGCAGTCTCTGCGAGGCTGTGGGAGAGAACAGCCGCTCATTCCCAGACCTAAATAAAGAGCAGCTCTGCTGCGAATACCCTGACGCTCGCTCCTGAAATCTGTTTGCAGCCCGGCAGATCGTGCCGGGTAATTACACAACGCGAGCGCGCGGTGCCGGCAGTGGGAACCCGACGCGCTGCTGCTGCTGTCCTCATGGAAAAAAACAGCCTGGCTTTCGGCAGAGCTGAAAGGGGCTGGAGAAGCGCCGGGTTTGGGCTCTCGTTCCATGAAAAATTCAGGGAGCGTTTGCACTCTGCAGCTCGCTGCTGCTCGTGGCACACCGCGTCCCCGTGAAGCCACCGGCGGCACGTGCTTGGTGCCACCGCAGCCAAGGGGACGGGCAGAGCAGAGGCCACCTCCCCAGCCAGAAGTCTTTTTTTCCCCAAAAATTCACTCTGGAGACCTCCCTTCCCCAGCTAGCACAGGGGCCATGCACATTGCGGAGCTGCAATTTGCTTCATTTTCTAGAAAATGAACAGGACATTTTCCGTGGGGGGCCGGGGAGGGCGAGCGCACATCGCCAGCTCCAGCAGCGAGGGGCAAACATCCCCACCACCTCCTGCTCTGCTCAGGAGGGCGAGTCAGTGCCACAGGTGAGCCACACGGGTCCCATCCTGCTGAATATGTCACCTGTGGGTCCCCCACCAGCCCCCTCCCTGCTGCTCACCCCCGGGCTCGCGTGAGCTGCCCCTCGGTAATAAGGTGCCTTGCTCTGGAGGCACTGGGACAGCCAAATAAAGCAGCAGAAAGCTTGCGGATGCCAGCGAGGCGATACACAAAGACGTATTTGGATGGTGTGCGTGCTCACGCTGTGTTACAGATCCCAGGATAAATGGAGATACTCCCAGCCCAGGGCTGCGGGCGCGTCCCCTCCGCAGGGAGAGCTCGGAAAGATGGACACGAGCCAGTGTCCGGCCGGCCGGCTTTGTGAAAGGAAAACCCCAAGGACTCCAGTGACATTTCTCTTTCACAATTCGGGCATTAAGATTGCCAAAAAAATCCCAAGAAACGGAAACGCAGATGGAAAATGTAATAAATTGAACCTTTTCTTTCTCTCTTTCCTTTTGGAGAAGGTTTTAACGGAGCTAATTGCCTTGCGAGCCATGTCTCCGGAAAGGGAAAAAAAGAAAAAACAGAGTTGTGGTTATGACCAAAAATATCATCCACATAAAATATACAGATTTTTTTCACACTAGATGTATTTATATTAAGAGGAGGGGAAATAGCAGCTGTTCACTGTGATCCTGCATTATCGCCAGTCGAGTATCTTCTGTAGCAGCGTCTCAATATCGGCATTGTTACTGGCAGGAATCGCTGCACAGACGTGGAAGCTCCCTTATCTCATACATATTTTCCCTATGATTTTTGCTAATGGGATAAAAATTATAAACAAAGCCACAGAGTAACAAATAAATTCATCTGGTTCTCAGCGCCCGGCTCCGTTCTGCAGAGGCTGGGGTTGCTGCAGCCTGCAGCGCGCCGGGCGCTCCATCCGGGGAGCATTTCCAAATTCAGGCTGGGGCTGCGCTCACCCGAGGCATGTTCCCCGTCAGTGCTCAGCATTACCACCGGGTGCTGCAAAAATAGCCACACTTTTTGCAGGGGGATTTTTTAAGATGTCCCTTAGAGCAAAATTGACCAGGAAGGGTCTAAAAGCCCCGTGCGCAACCCCAAGCGGTTTGCGCCCTGACTTCTCCCATAACCTGGCCATGAGCTCCTCCATCTATGGCACTGATTTTGCACATAGTTTTCATAAAATCCGATGAAATGAAGTCTCAGGGGGGCTTCCAGCTCTCTGCCAGCCTCCCCCAGTGTGTATTTGCGTTTTAATAAACCATATCCAGAGGCATGGGCATGGCACCGGGGTGCGCCCGGGGACAGGGGTGTCCCCGCCGCCCGGGGACGCTTGGCACGGCGGCAGGGCCACGGCTCCAGCTGCAAAGTGAGGTTCAGAAATTCTTCCTCGGGGCAGGCAGGACAAAGACGGCGGTCACTGAGTGGGGGAGGCCGGGCTCTGCTCGGCTTTGGGATGGTTTCTCAGCCCATAAAGGGAAGAAAATAAATAATGAAGCCCCGCTCGGCTCCGCGCAGAACCACAACAGCCGCGCGTTGCTATAAACTCCGGCGAGGAGCTGGACCTTGCTGGGTCCTTTGCATTTCATGGAGGATTTCCAAGGAAAATCATCTTCTGCCCCCCCTGGGCCAGGCAGACGTGTGCCCTGTCCCGCATGGGGGCAAAATTGTGCACGGCGAGCTGGGCACCGAGCTCTGAGCCTGGAGTCTGCGGGGTTAACGCGATGGGGTGCGCCAGGGCTGCCTGCTCTGCCTTTATTTGCTTGATGACCAAATTCTGGGCACCTGTGGGTGCCCTCCTTGGGGTTTTTGTCCTGATGCTGCCTCGATTCTTTGGTGCTGGATGAGTGAAACCTCCAGCACCATCCCAGTGGGATAGGCAGTGGGACAGCTGGTGCCCCCAGGCAGGGTGACAGCAGGTCCCCGCCTGCTCCAGGGCTCGCAGGGAGATTTGGGGCACAGCCTCGGAGTTACGGGGCTGGCACAACGTTGGGAAAACCCCGCACAAGCCGAGCTCCATCGCACCCTTCCGCAGGGGAGCGGGAAGCAAGGGGTGGCCCCGAGACGGCCCAGCTGAGCGCAGGGATGGCCGGCGGTGGCACGCAGCCATCGGCGCTGGGGCAGGAATGCCAGAAATGCAGAACCACCCACGGCTCCACGGCCGGGGGGGGACCGGCCACGCCGTGCTCCAGCTGGGCACCGCGAGCAGCAGGACGCAGGGTCCCCACCGAGGGGCGTGCCGTGGGTCTGGACCCCGAATCTCCCGCTCTGTTTCCCCCGCTGGCCTCTGTGTTTGTCTGATGGGCGAAAAGAACACGGAAAGTGGGTTCGGACGGGGCTGGAAAAAGGGGAAAACCCACCCTCGAGTGCACAAGGGTTGGGAATTTCTGCAGCTCCGCCGTGGTGCTGGTGCGGGGTTTTCCCCTCATCTCCCCCCCCCCTCTATTTGCAGCCGCCTGCCACCGAGGATCCTCTTCAAAACCCAGCCGCAGCAGCTGGATGCGAAGGGAGCCTGTGAGATTCCTCGGGACAGCCCCGTGGGAAGGCAGGCTCGCTTCTCGTCAGCTGCTTGTCATTGCCAAGTTATTGATAAGGCAATTAATTAGTCGGGGGGCGAGTTGACGAGGCCAGCAGGGAAGTGCCACGGCGTGGGTTTGGCTCAGCCCCCTGCACGACGAAACACGCTGCACTTTGCATTTCCAAAGAAAAACCCCACAAAACCCACCAAAATAACCCTTCTCCCTCTCCCGTCTGCATGTTTGCCCATCTCTGGGGCCCTAAATGGGCTTTTTGGGGGGCTCTGGACCTGTATTTTTATCTCCCGGAGCTGCTCCCCGCCTGGAAAGCTGTGGAAACGTGTTGCAATGCAGGAAAGGCAGCGGCCGGCGGGGAGGAAAGATCACAGGAGCGGGGGGGAATATTTTTAGCCTGTCTGTGCGCCTGCTCGCCGGCTTCCCTGCGAGAGCTGCAGAGCCACCAGCACATCCCAGCCCCATCTGGAGCGGGGACAGACCCCCCCGGAGCTTCTCCGCAGCAGGGGCTGGGATTTTGGGAACCCCAGTGGGGTCCCCCCGCTGACCCCATCACAGCCTCAGCCCTACGAGACATCAGAGGATCCACGGCGGCATGGGGTTAAGGAGCTGGGGGAGAAATCAGCTCTGGGAATCTGCTGGGAAATAATTGCAATTAATGCCATTTGGGCGGGGGAAGCACCCGTCTGGGGCCAGGGCGCATCTGCGGCTCCTGGCTCAGCCCCCCCCCCTCCCCCCCAAGCACGTGTGCTTTCAGCCGGAGCCCCCGGCAGCGGGTTTTGATTAAGGACTTGCACAAGGCAGCAAACCTCTCCCTCGCTCCCTGCTCACATTGGGATGCAGACGGCAGGGAGCGGGGTTAAAACGTCGCGCGGGAGGTCAGCGACCAGCCCCTGGAGAGGCTTCCTGCGCTGGAGCCGCTCCGTTTGCACCCGTGTGTGCTCAAATCTGGATGGAGGAGTCCCTCAGCAGCAGGATTTTCAAACCAGACAGGACTCTAACACTGAAACGGGCCTGGCCCCAATGCATAGGGTGAGCTGCGTGCTGCAATATGGCTCATATTTTGGACATCTCCACGTTGCATTTGGAGCTGTGGATGATCGCTGCTCGAGGGAGCGCACGAGCAGCCGGGGTGCAGGCAGGAGCCAGGGAAACAGGGCTCTGGCCTCGTGCTTTGCAAATTTGCAGGGCTGCAGGGCTGGAAATATGCAGGAAACCCAGCCCACGCCAGCCCTGTCCCCGCCGGCCCCAGGGCGAAGCACCCCGTGCCAAAGCACCCCATGCCAGAGCACCCTGTGCCGTGCTGCCTCGGGGCCACCCCTTGGTTTCCACACCCGTGCTCTGCCTGGTAGAGGGGTGCCAGCCCCATTTTGGAGCCAGTTGCCAACAGGGCCAGCAGCACAGTGGCCACCCCAGCCCCAAACCACCCCTGCTGGCACCGCGGGTGTTTGGGCTGTGCCTCTGGAGCAGACCACGACGTGCCTTAAATGCCCAACCAAATGCTCCAGGGTTATTAAAGAGCAGACTGAGCAGGTCTCTGGGAGCATCCATATCTTGGGTAATGCCTATCTAGAGGGATCCCACAAAAAAATGCTTAATTCCTGGCTCGTTAGCGGCCGGCAGGATAAGGCCCGATGCGGCTGAGCTCCCTGGGCACGTCGCGGGGGTCCTGCGGGGCCATTTCCTTAACTCCAGCTTTGGTCACCTGTATTTCACTGCTCTTATTTCAGTATTTTGGGGTCCTCCTTTTGTGGAGAAGACCCGTATATATGCACATATACACACATATTTATTTAATGCAGCTAAGGGAACGCACCCTGCATCCCTGCCACCACAGCACCGAGCCCGCAGGCTCCGCACTCCTCCCCGAGCCCCCAGCTGCTGGCCGCCTCCCTGGCAGTTTGGGGGCAAAACCTTGGGGGATTTCTCCTTTCGGGGATGGACAGCGGGGTGCTCAGAGCTGCTGCTCTGCCAGCGACAGCCCAACAAATGCACCCACCCCAGGCCACGCTGCCCACGGCGCAGAGCGCGCCCGCGAGCGAACGCGGCTCCCAGCGCCCTCCCGTGCAGCAGGGCACCAAATTTTGCACCGACGGGGGCAGCAAGGAACTGCTGCACGTTGTTTGGGCCTGCGGGGCCGTTTTCAGCAGAAACATTCCCCAGACACGTCGCTTCCCCAGGAAGTGGCGGCTGGGAAGTCTCCGGCTGGCCGCGCACCGCACTTGCTCGCGCACAGGGCTCCCAGTTAGTGGGACGAAGGAAAAAAAAAAAAATGTGCTCAAACCGTGAGTTAGGCACAGCCCCGGGGCCAAAATGATACGGGGCAGGCTGGCATCGCCCTGTGGAGCTTCGTGTGGCACAGCAGCGCTGCCCCATGCTGCAGGATTTGGCCCCGACAGCCACAGCATCTCCCCGTGCGCTCGGGGAGTCCCAGCTGGCACCCGGCGGGGCCAGGGGACGCGGGGCCAGCCGGCTGGGGCCGAGCAGATGGTTTCCATCTGGATTCCTCCAGCTGGGGGAAAAAACAGCGGCGGATGCCAACGGGAGGCCCCCGGGGTGGGCGCAGGCAGCGCTGGAGGTGCCCCGGCCACCCGAGGTGGGTGCTGGGGGTGTCCTGGGGGGGGTAGGAGCGGACCCGATGCTGGTCCCAGCTGGGGTCCTACCCCTCCAGGACAGGGCTTGCTTGGATTTCAGAGCCTGGGAAGTCTCCTTCCCTCCTTTCCCAGCTCTCCGGGTGCAGGCTGTTGGGTTCATCCCAGAAATAACCAAAAGAAGAGAAATCTCCCATCCCAGCCCTGCACTTTTCCCCATCGCTGCTCTCCAGCCACGCTCCCCTGCACCACAGCACCACAGAGCATCCCAAAGCCCAGGCGGGTTTTTGGGGGGGCCGCGCACAGCCAGGTCCCCAGCTGGGCACCCCGTGGCAGCAGGCAGGAGCCCTCAGCACACCCGAGAGCTCCTCACTTCGCAGAACAGAGCTGTTTATGAGCTAGATGAGCGCAATAAAGCAGAAGCAGCTGTGGCTACCGCCTCCTTTATGGGATTTTTTTCCCCTGCTCCTCTGAAATTTTATGGTCCAGATATAAAGACTTAGGAGAGAGCACTGACACCCTTTAACGCGGTGGCATAAAACACACACGTGTTCCCGGGGTAAGAACCTTTCTCTGGGCGCTGCTTTTAGTGGGATCCACTCTCATTTCCTTGGCATGGCTTTACCAGCCGTTCAGCAGCCGGGCTGAGAGCTTCCTTGCACCATTCCCTTTTCTCATGGACTTTTTTTGGGGGGAAATAAAGTGCCTGCAAGGCTGCGGCGGTGCCTGGCGGCGGGGGAGAAAAGCAGGGTGCTAATATCAGAGCATCGCCAGGGGGATGGAAAACCACGCCAAGCTGGGGGGTGAGGGCACGGAGCCACCTCCCTGGGGACGGGGACACCGCTGCAGGAGGGGTGCTGAGCCCCTGCCTGCTTTTGGCCCCCCGTGGCCACGCGTCCTAGCTCCTCGCCGCCCGCTTTGCCCCTCTCCACGCTCTCCCCTGTGCCAAATCCCGCTCCCGTGATTTACGCCGTGTGCCCAGACGTTTAATCACACGCAGGGCGGCTCTTTCCAGGTCGTCGGTGATTAGGGAGATGCTGCATTACCCTCTGGAGTAATTCATGATGGGAACCCCACGCTGATCCGGCACTTTGCACCCGCAGTGCTGCCTGCTAGCCCCTGGTGCAGTAGCTGGGCAGGATCCGGCCGTGGGCACCTGGAAGGGCTCGAGATGGAAAAAAAGCACCCAAAACCAGGTGGAAGAGACACGGAGTGCCACAGGGGGTGAGCAAAGGGCCGCATCCTGCCCGTCCCGTGAGAAGGATTTGGCCTGGGGGAGCGGGGAGGGATGGCTCTGCCCCTCGCTGCGATGCTCCATGGGCTGGGTACAGCCCCCCTGCATCCCCAAAGCCCCCCAGGGGCTTTTTGCAGCGCTGTTATTCGGGTGGAAGGCACTGGGGTGAATAAATCAGCCTGGGGGTGCAGGATTGGACCTCCCATGGTGGGTGCACGCAGGAGGGGGCAGCTCTCTCCCACCCCAAGGATTTGTCCCCATTTTATTCTGACCCCGTGCGGCCCCAAAGCCACCCATCCCTCTGCTGCAGGCTTTTTGGCTCTCGTGCCATCAGATCCAGAGCTCTGCCTGCGCAACCAAGGACCCTACCAGGTGCCCACAGGCTCAAGGCAGAGAAAACGCTTGAAATACGTTTTTTTTTTTTTTTTCCAAGATGAAGTCCCGATTTTCCAGCCTCCGAGGCGGGAGAGGCCTCTCCGAGCCCAGCAGACAGCCCTACCTGCGGAGCAGGATCGGACGCTTCCACCACCTTCCCCTGCTCGCCTCTGCGCCGGGGCTGGCTCTTCAGCCGCCGCGTTAAAAACACCATCACGAATTTGCATCGGGCTTCACGCCCAGCCCCGGCCCCATCCTGCGCCTCCTCTGCCCGCGTCCACCGGCCAGCACCCTCGGCAGCTCCGCGGCAGGGATTGCTCAAAGCTCTCCTCCCGGCACGCAGGTTTGTGCTGCTCCTTCTCCATCCAAAATAAGGCAGGTCCACAAGAAATACCGGGGTCTGCAGGACCAGCAGCTCCCATCCCAGTGGCTCCCATCCCTGCGGTCCCATCCCAGCGGCTCCCACCCCACCGGTGCCCGTCCCAGCGGCGTGGGAAGCCTCCCGCAGCCTTTGCAGGCGGGGTGAGCGCGCAGGAGCCGGTTAATTACACGGTGCCGGGCGTTTTGCTGCTTGCAGAGGGCCGCCTGCATTTGCACTCCCCAAGCTGGACGGTTGCAGTCCTGTTTGACAGCTAATTGCCAATTAACGATACCTCTGCCTGGCGCAAACGGGTTACTAACACTGCAGATTTTTTTAATTTTTTTTTTTAATGCCTTCGCGTTTGCCTCTGAGCGCGGCGACGCTTTGGGAGCCGGATTCCTTTTTGCCAGGGGTTGGCAACGTGGATGTCTGAGGCTGCAAAAGCAGGAGGGGTTTTCCACGGCCCTTTTGGCTGCAGCCCGTGGCACAGGCGGCATCGCTTTGGCGAGCACCACGCCTGCACCTGGCTGGGGTTTTCGGCAGCGTTTCGCTCCCCTGCTGCACGCCCCGCACGCCACCGCCGGCACGAGGCTGAGGAGGGATCGGAGCAGAGGGAATTTGGTGGCTTTAAATGGCCAGGACGCAAAGCCACGGTGCTGTGCTGTAGGACAAGCTGCTCCCGCGTCACCAGCTCGCTTTGATTTGGGGAGGGCAGGGGGCTCGCAGCAGGTCTGCTGGCTGCAAGTTTTGGGGTGCAAAGAGGCATCGCCAGCTCTGCAGAGCGAGATAAAGGAGCCAAGGAGGAACAGGACGGCTGCAGTGCGAGCACCTGCACCTCCATCTCCCTCCAAACCCAGGGCTGGTTTTGCAATCATGTCTCCAGGCACAAAAAAAAAAAACAGCAAGGGCCCCCTTTTCCTCCCCATCTCTGCGCTTCCCAGCGAGAGGTTTCAACATCCGGATGCCAGAGGACCAGGAAAATGTAACGCACTTGTAAAATTGGCTGTCGAGGGCGCTGGGGGATTTTTCACGGGGGGCGGGAAGCTCTTTGGGAAAAGAAAAAAAAAAAAAAAAAAAAAAAAAAAACAGAAGTATTTTTTTCCCTGCCTCTGCCCAAAGGGTTCTGCTCACACCGAGCAGGCGCTCCGAGGAGGAGCACGTCAGCGAGCGCTTTCCTTCCCAGGGCGTGCACGAACCTCTCCAAAAAATAACTAAAATCTGTGTTCCTTTGGTAAATTGTTTGCGCTGAGGGTAATTAAAGTTTAATCAGCAAGGCCAAGGACACTCAGATTTTTCCATCGGAGAGGAGATGGGGACTCTGCTTTCCGACCATCAGCCCCCACCCCAAAACGAAGCTGCCCCCACATCGTGGTGGTGAAACACCGCCCAGACAGCCGGCGGGGCGCCTTCTCCTTCCCTCTCACAGCAGGAAGCCAGATGGGGAAGAACGAAGAGTTTGCCGGGGCAAACAGCAGGAAAATTCAGGCGTTTTCCAAGCAAAACGACGCTGCTTAGATCTCGGGGCTAAAAATTACCTGCGCGCTCCTGTCTGCTTCCTTATGCCTCGTTACAAACCCTGGGTGCTGGAAGCATCCTCCCCACCCAGGCGGGGAAGCCAGGGCGCAGCTACCTGCTTATTAACCCAGCTGGATCAGCCAGCGAGCAGGCAGGAGGGTGCTTCCCTTCCCTTCCCTTCCCTTCCCTTCCCTTCCCTTCCCTTCCCTTCCCTTCCCTTCCCT
>CM030753.1:13003877-13032859 GCA_018104995.1 Cairina moschata | reverse complement strand
TTGCAGGCGGCGGGGAAATTCCCCCTCCGCAGAGCCAAGCCTTGCACGGTGGGAGGGGAAGGGAAGCTTGCCATGGGCGCCAGGATCCCGAAGGCGAGCGCTGGAGCCAGCGAGCGCGGCCAGGGCCCAGCGGCTGTCCACGAGCGTGACCAAAAGGATGTTTTTTCCACCCAGATTGAACCCTGGGTGCGTTACGCAACAGGCGCAGGGGCTCAGCTCTGCAGGACTCGGCTCCGCAGGGCTCGGGGAAAGCTCCGGGAGAGGAGAGATTGCGGCCGCTGGCATTTTTGGGAAGCCGCACGCCCCGAGCCGCCCCCTGCTCCCCACGGCCCCAAAAGCCCAGAGCCGGGGACCAGGCTGCACCCCGCACCCCAGGAAGCCCAGTGCCCTGCAGGAGGATGCTGAGCCCGCTGCCCTGCAAGAGGGCAGATGCAAAAAGCACATTTCCCACCCCAAAACATCTGAACCTGGGGGAGCCGTGCTGCCCGGCGTGTCGCTGCACGCCAGCGGGGAGGCAACACTCCCCCCCTGCTGCCTCTTGCCCCGGCTTTGCCTCGTTCCTGCCCCATGACGGGTGTGATTGCTTCACCCCAGGGGCTCCGGCCACGGGGAGAGAGCAGCCACCGGCATGCAGCATTGTCCCCGCTTTTGCAGGAGGTTCTCACACCTCCTTCTCCTCGGGTGGCAGCGTGCCGGGCATGCCCAGCCCCAGGGTCAGCTGCTGACCCCAAAATTGCCAGATTCAGGCTTAACCAAGCCATTTTATTTGGCTGACGCTGGGTGAGGGCAGTCCCACCTCCTGCACAGGTATGAAGGGAAGGAGAGAGAGAGAAAGTTTGCCACTGAGTTGGTTTTTCCCCATCCCCAGAGGCTTTGGCACGGATTTACTTTCCACTTTTTTTAAATTTGTTCTCGCTCCCTTGTTTTTTTAATCATTTCAACCAACGGGTTATTGAAGTTTTTCGCCTCCTGACAAAACCCGGGCTCCGCGCCAGCACATATTTCTGATAATTCATCCATTATTAAACGAACTCAAAGATACGATTTAAAAAAGAAAAAAAAAAAAAAAAACACAAGGCGCGGGACGTTCGCATCGGCGAGATGCCGTCGGGAGCTCAGCTGGGAGCTCCTTCCTCTGCAAAAGGCTCTCCCCAAGGAAAACCCTCCTGGTTCACCACGCAAAATCCATGCTCCTCGAGCTTCAAACCCACTGGGGGTGCTGAAACACAGGGGTCCCGTGGCACAGCCCTGCTGGGTGCAGGCGATGCTCTCCGGGACCGATAACCGCCCTCGGTGCGCCGGGTGCCGCCGGGAACGTCCTCGCCCTGCCGGCAGGCTACGGGGCCGACCCGCGGCCGGGGACACCCGACTGGCTCAGCCGGTCCTCTCCAAACCCGAGAGCGAGGAAAGATCTGATGGAGAGGGTGGGGCACGGCAATTACAGCCTCCTCGCTTTAATAACCCTTGCCGCTTCCCCGAGTCCCTATTTACATCGTTTTCGTAACAGAAGGAGTAATTAAAGTCTCTCCGCTCAGGTCTAAACAACAGCAGACCCTCCTGTTATTAAAAGCAGGGAGCCCAAGCTGAAAATCAACCTGATCTTCACGGGCAGAGCGCCTCGAAACCCTCTCCATGGGAGAGGAGCTCAGCGGGCTTTAGGGCTGCGTGCCCGTGCTCTAGCAGGGAACGCATGGGATCAATAGGATGGATGGATGTCATGGGATCAATAGGGTGGATGGATGTCCATGGGATGCCAGGATGGAAAACCGCTTGAAGAACAGCCCCAGCCCCTTCTCACCCCACTTTTTAGGATATTTGCACCCCCCTGGGCTGCCCCGATCAAAAGTGAGCAAATTTTTTTCTGGGGGCTGCAGGCGCCAGCTACGGGGCAGCTCGGCGGCAGCTCGTGCCTGACCCAGCCCTCCCCTCGCTTTCAGAGGAGCTATCGAAAGAATTTGCGAAAATTAATTATTCACCAAGGCTGCTAATTAAGCCGATTTCCTCCGCGAGGGCATGGAAGGAAACGAGCTGGAGAAGCTCTGAATGGTTTCAAAGGAGCCATCCCACAGGCGCCGCCTCCACCGGCCCCGCGCGGCACCGGGACAGGGCAAGGGACAGTGGCCTCGCTGCTGGCCATGCTCACAAGGTTTGAAACATCAAAAAAAAAAAAAACCATTAAAAAATGGAGTAACAAGTGATGCGAGCACGGGGTGAGGCCAGGAAGGGAGTTTGGGGTTGCTTCTGCTTCTGCCTGAGACGAATTTCACTGCAAAATGGCGTGTAGGGTGGCTGAGCAAAGCACTGTGTTTCGACACGGAGCACGGGGCTTCGTCCTCAACCCCCACGGCTCTGCGAGGCCTCCTCAAACCCCATGTGGGGATTTGCATGGGTTTGGCTGCGGGCGAGCCACAAAATGCTCCCAAACCGCATCCTCCAGCTGGACGCACCCAGCGCCACATTCCTGTCCGCTCCCAGGGCTCGGGGGGCCCCGAGCTGAAACCAGCATGGACGAAAGCTCCTGTTACCCCATGCACTTGCTTGCTAAACGCCACCAGAGCTCGGGGCAGGCCTCATCCTGCCCCGGTCCCACACAGCGGGGCTCTGGCTGAAGGCAGCCACAAGCAGAGCGGGGCCGGGGCCCGATATCCGTGGCCAGAAGGAAGGCTGAGTGTCAGCCCTCTGTGTCGGGATGGTTAGGGCAATCCGGAGGTGACACCGGCCCAAAACACCTCAATCATATCCACAAAATCTGCCCTACACACAAAAACCACGGTGTGCCAGAGCGGGGAGGCCCTGGCTCACCTCCCATTTGGTGGCAGCCAGCAGGGGACCCGGCACGGCCCTGCTGTCACCCTAAGGAGCACCCTGGGGTGCCTGGGGAAGGGCACCCAGCACCCATGCCTCCTGCCCCCACCTCATCTGGGGCCGGCAGAAACCCTTCCCAGGGCCTCTCCTTCTCATCCCATAGGGGCCGATGAAGAAAAACGCTTCGGGGCCTCGCATGGCGGTGCAAAAAGAAGAGTTATTTTTTAAAAAGCAGCTTTGTTTCCAAGGTGTCTCGCCAAGAACAGCTCAAGGACAGGACAAGAGGGCTCCCGTCTGCCCCCCAGCCCCTAAGGCCACCCAAAGGGGCACCGAGAGCCCCATCCCATGGGGACGTGGGTGTCGGGGAGGGAGCGGAGCTGCCGGAGCACAAGATGGACGGTGCTCGCAGGCTTTCCCTTCCCGAGTACCACCCCTTTCCTCCCCGCCCGCCTTTCCTCCTGTTTTTCCATCGCTGACCCACAGGACATGGTTTTTTTTTTGCCCTTTTTTCCTTTCTCGGCCCCAAGCGACCCACCCGGTGCTGCTTTGGAAAGCACCGCCACAGACAATGCAAACAAAACCAAAAAAAACGAATCCAAATGGAGTGATCCAAGCCAAACAACCTCAAAAAAAGAGCCTGGGGGCTGGGGGATCTGGAGACAGAGCCGTCCCCACCAGCACCCTGGAGCCCTGCACGGCCCCAGCACCTAAAAAACACCCCGATGGGACACGGGGAAGGAACACGTGCCCCGTGTCCTCGCCAGGGGAAGACAAAGCTCGATAACGAGATTGCCCCGAGCTCCTCCACTAGAAAGCATTTCCAGCCACAGGACAGGCACGTCGTGGTGAAAGCCACGTCCCCACGGGTGCCAGCCAAGACGCCCCCCTAGGACCAGCTCCCCACCCTCACCACCATCCCTCCCTCGCCGTCGCAAACCCACAGCAGCTTTCCTACCTGGAGCTGGGAACACCTACGAGTCGGGATCCTCCAGCAGCTCCATGGCGAGCCGGGGGCGATCTCAGCAGAGCTGGAAGACAAAACCACGGCGGGGAGAGCTCAGCGTCCCGCAGAGGTGCGAGGGGAGCCCATGGTGCGTGCCGGGGCGCACCGCGTCCTGCGGGGCTGGTGAGGCTCCCGGGAAGCGCGCTCTGCTCCGAGGGACCTACCCTGTCTTGACTGGTGTCCAACTCCGAAACGCGTGTTCTTACCTGCTCGCTGGAGGCCGGGGGAAGGCTGGAGAGCCTTTCTGGGAAGCACATGGGTCCCCGCGGGGTGTGCACCTCGGCGGCTCCTCCTGCGCTTCGGCCGAGCGAGGGTTAGGGAGAAGAGGCGCCGCGGCGTTGCGGCAATCTGGAGGAAAGGGGCCGGTGGTGGTGCGAACGCTCCCCGCGGCCGGTGTCTGAACAGATCTGCCGGTTGGTTAACAGTGGAGCTCTGATCAACAGGTACATTGATGTCAAGCCGGGACTTGTCTTCTCGGAGAGGAAAGGGAACAGCAGAGATTACTCAGCGATGCAGGAATGTGGTTTGTTTAATATGAGCAATCAACACAGGAGAGTAAAATAATGACAGATGTGCAATCACATTTCCTGAGTCTAAAACCATGAGATAGAGAATTTAAACACCACTTTTCCCAAGATCAAGAAGAGGAGCCGTTTGGCTAAGAACTCATTTGGTTACTAATTTCCTCGGCATTAAAACTTGCTTCCCGAATCTCTTGACACACTTTGCCGAAGCGCTCCAAGGCCGGGGCTGCTCCCCGGAGCTTTGAAGTGAGGGCAAGCAGGGCGAGAAGATGCTTTGGAAACACGGGAACGCCGGGTGACCAGGCTGGCCCGGACCAGAGATTCCTGAGAGTTGCTTAATGGGATTATTTTAATGAAAGATGGCAAGAGAAATTTCACGTGGCTCCTCATCAGGGGAGTGGTGAGCGGTGGGAGGCAGAAATCGGGATTTCGGTTAAAGCAAGCCTTCCAGGGCAGAGGAACAAAGACATTTCCCCAGGAAAAGGCTGGCTGCTGTGGAAAGCCAGAGATTGCTCTGCTTGGGTCTCGGCTCCCAGTCGGTGCTCAGCTCGATCATCCCCCACTGTCCCAAAGGTCCCGGGTGCAATGACCGCAGGGACACGGCTGCCGTCCTGCTGCAGAGTGCGGTGAAGGGCTGGGAGGGATCTGTGTCATCTGCTCGTCTCTCTCTCTCTCTTTTTTTTTTTTTTTTTTTAATTACTTATCTCAAGATCAAAAGCGGGAAAAGCGCCAAACGAAATGGGAAAGGTGCCACGGGGCGCAGGAGCCAGCTGCAGAGGGACTCTGCTCGGTGCCCGGTGGGGATTTAGGACGCGTGTGGTTTTCCCCTGGCTGATTTACCAGCCCTGACGCTGCTTCCCCTCCCTGGCTTTGCAGGGCTCGTGGGCCCAGGCCGTGTCACCCGTGGGACTTCTCAGGTGGCCCCAGATGGCTGCAGAAATAGCTCCAGAGTGGAGGAGCCCCCAGCGTATCCCATTCTCCCACCCCAAGGTGGCAGAGCAGGGGTCTCCAAAGCGTGCCTTGGCACGGCGTTGGCCTGGCAGGAGGTGCCAGAGCAGCCTGAGGTGCTGGGGAGGACACGACCGATGTTGGACCTAGGTCAGGTCCGGGTATTTTCCACCCCCAGGGACAGAGCCAGAGGAATGGTGAGCTGGGGGCAGAGCTGAGCGGCGAGGACCCTCCAAATCCAGCTTCATCTCACGTCTCCGCGTGGATCCCACCTCCTGGTGCCACTCTGCAGAGTTTGCAGGAGTGTCGAGCGTCCCACCCCAGCTCTCCATGGGCTGGAGGGAGCTCACAGCCATCCTCCAGAGAACATTGCCCGCGTCCTGCTCGCCGCCTCGCTGCCTTTCGGCACACGCAGCGCTGCCTCCTGCCCTGGAAAAAGGCAGCTCCAGCCCCTCCACGGGCTTTAATCACCCCGACAGCCTGCCAGCAGCTGTGCCGGGGACACCCATGCTGCAATTAAGCCTCGCTTTTCCCCCAAACCGTGCGGGACCCAGGCACGGCTCGCCCCGTGCCCAGAGCGCATCCCTCAGCCCGCGGCTCCCATCTGGGGCTGCCACTTCGTCGCCGGCTGCTTCATTAAGAGTCACCTGGGGTGGGATTTGGGTACGAGACGAGCTGAATCACACCCTGCGAGCCGGGCCCCGCTGCAAAGGGAGTCTAGACGGCGGGCCGGCGGGGAGCCATCTCCTCCCGGAGATACCTGCACGAGGCTCCCACATCAAAGGCCCCGCGCGCGGCTGTAATTAAGCCTCCCCGGGGCAGGAGGGTGAGGGTTTCTCCCAGCACCGACGGATCTCTTGTCACTGCTCCATCCTCTGCCACCATCCCAGGAGGTTTTCGTGGCCGCATCAGGGATTCCTCGTCGTGCTGACCCTGTGCTGAAAGCCGGAGAGCCGAGCCCTCCTCTGCGCCCAGCTTCTCGCCCCTCTTGCACGCATCAGTGATGTGCCAGGAGCTCCTTATAACCCATTTTTACTGCCAGTTTGCCCCAAAATTCAGCCTGGGTAGCAACCCCTGGAAGGGCTGTCCTGCAGGGCTGGCGCCCTGGAAATCCTTGCAAAGCTGCAGCCTGCCAGCGAGGCGCATGCAGGACGGCAGGCTGCAATTTTGGCTGCAGGGAAAGCACGGGAAAGCAGCCCTTTAATTACCCGGGGGAACCTGCTTCGTGTCGCTCCTCGCCAGGAAGCACACCCGAGTCTCATCCTCAGCCAGGCAAAAAAAAAAAATAAACCAGGAAACACGAAGCCCGGGCAGGACCCAGAGCACGCAGCTGGGAGCTGCTGGAGGACGTTTTCCCCTTTCGGCAGGGTTTTGTACGGGTGGATCATCTCACAGAGCCAGCTGGTGAGCACAGAAAGGGAGAAAATCACCCCGAGCAGGAGGCACGGAAGCCCCGGTGGGCAGGGAGCTGCTGGTGCCACCTGCCAGCAGCAGAAGGGCCGTGCCTAACGTGGCCTTAACGAAAGCGGGAGCTCACTTCTCAGCTCGCCACGGAAAACTAAGCTCCGCAGAGCATCGCTAAAGCCCACATTAAAGGATTAAAGATGGGCGAGGAGGTCCCAGCAAGCTGCTGTGCTTGGAGAAGCCCCGGCGAAGCAGAGGGCACCGTGGAGAGATCAACCTCTCCATCCATAATCCGGGCATCGCTGCAAAACCTCTGCTGGCAAACAGTGTGCAGGCACACAGCACACCCGGAGCAGCTGGGGGACTTCTGTCGGGAGCTTAAAAATAGCAGGAATGTAAAGAAAATGACGTTTGGGAATGGGGATTGCTCCTCCATCCAGCCAACCGCTCAGATGCATGAACCCAGAGAAGTTTTTTTTGGAGGGGGGGCATTTCCCTGCACCCAGAGAATGGCTGAGCGTTAAGGAGGTGTCCAGCACCACCCCCAGCCTCCCCCGCAGACCCACCAGGGACCCTTTTAGTGATTTACCAGGTTTTTGGGGAGCTATTGACGCCGTCCTGCTGTCCCTGCGCAGCCCCGATGGCTGCACGGGCACCTTCCCTGCCCACCACGCATTGCCCACCTTGGAATCAATTTCCCTTTTTTATTTTTATTTTTATTTTTTAATTTTGTATTTTATTTCTCCAACTCTTGGAGACTTTCTCAGCTCATTGGTCCTTTTTCCTACCTGCCATTAAATCCGAGCCCTGCCGCAGCTTCGCCATGGCCTCGTTCCTCAGGGAGAGAGGCGAAGCAAACCGGGCCAGGGCGATAAAAGAGCAGGGCTCCCCTTCTGAAGGTGGAAACCTCGCCTGGAGCCGAGCCAGGCTTTGAGGCTGGGGATTTGCATGGACCAAGCCAATGCAAAATGCCCTGGATGATTCATCCCGTCTCCAGCCCGGTCTAGAAGTCGTCGCAGGCTGACTCAGGGGGACAGTGCAGACATGACGCCGGCACAAGGTGACTTTCGGGGGTGATTGATGTCCCCCCACACACACACAGCCGGGGCTCGCACCGACTTGCTGTGCCCATCCCCTGGGATTTTGGGGGCTGAGAAGCCAGCCCTGACCCTGGCGCAGCGGATCCGTGGCACGGGGCTGCCTGCGGAGCTCTTCCCCTCCCTCCCACGGCTTTCTGCAGCGTTGCTCCTCGTACTGCAAGGCGGGTTTGCATCGGAGGCAGGAGGAATTGCCCAACCCCACTGCCCTGAGCGGTTGCAGGGCAATGGGTAAAGGCAGGAACTTGTCGGAGCTGCGGCTGATTTGCAGATATTTATTTGCTTATTGGGTCACATTTGGCTAATAGACCCCGCCGTGCTCCACAGCCCGAGCTGATCAACCTCCCCTGGAGTTCCAGCGGCACCTTGCTCGATGGGCAACCTGACGGCGGCCCTAATTAACCCAGTTTTGCCTTCCTAATGCAGCCCTGGGAGTCAGCCAGCGGGGCAGGAGGCGTTCCCCTGGCTGCCGCCCCGTGCCGGGGACGGGCTGGCCACCCACGCCAGCTGAGCCCTGGGCTGGGTGGGCACACTCGCTGCGTCCTCCCCCACCCGTTTTTTGTGGCACGGGGTTGGAAAGGGCGAGCAGGGGACGGGGGGGACCCTGGCACGCAGCATCCCTGCAGTGTTTTTTGGAGCATCGCCCTCCTGGCTGCACAGGACATGAAGCATTCGGTCTCCTTTTCCCATCCTGGCTGATTCCCACCCCTGCTAAACCCTGATGGCCCTGCCCTCCCTCCCAGACCCTTCTCATCCCCTTTTCACCCCCAGCTTTGTGTCTCCTCACCCCATCCAGGCGCTACCCCCTTCGGCACCGAGGTTGGCACGGCCGAGGCGCCGCAACAGCGCACAAACCACGGGTGCGAGCCCCGAGCACGGCTCTCCCCCAACCCCTCACCCCTTCCTCCACCTCTCCCCTCCCCATCCAGCACATCCTTGCCCATCCCCGGGCTCACAGACAGCTCGGGCTCTCCCCAGAGGAGCTGCTCCCCGCGGCGGGGCCGGTGCCAGGTATGAACTCAGAGCGTGACTCAGCCGGCCGGGATCAGGCCGAACAGCACCAGCCCCGCGCTTCCCTTCCAGGCCTCCAGCTCAGCCCGGCACGGGCTGTTCCGCAGCGTCGGGGAAGGGTAGTTAGCTTTTTAAGATGGCTTTAAAAAGTTAGCTTTAAAAAGATGGCTTTTTAAACGGTTTGCTGCATCGCCCCTCCTTCGGGCTGCAGCTGGTAGGAGAGGAGGATGGAAACGCGATCGCGGAGATCGTTCCGAGGTGGTTTTATTTTTTTTTTTCCCTGCGAGACCTTGGCACTTGTTCTGCACGGGAGATGTGCAACGTGGCAAGCGCTGCAAGACGTGGTCCGTGCCGTGGGATGGAGATGGAGGGGTTGGGGAACCTCTCCCCTGGATTTGGGAAGGGGCTGCACTGGCCGTGGGGTTCCCTTGGGGCACGGCGTTGTCCTGCCCGGGGCTGATGGAGAAGAGGACCTGAATTGTCCCAATTCCAGCCTAGGAAAACCATCCCTGTGGCCACAGAGTGCTGAGCACAGTGGGACTGTGAGGATGGGCAGGGTTCAGTGCCAAAATATCTTGTTTTGGGGGGTTTTGTGCCCAGAGCTCGCTGCTGCCGAGCAAACAGCACTGTGTGCTCACGAGGAATCGCGGCACAAAAGGGGGAGCAAACCCGATGCCAACAGCACCAGCCCTGCGCTGGTCCCAGGAGCAGCTCTGGGTGGGTCTGGGCAAGGCATTTCTCGGTGTTTTTATTAAAAAGACATGAAATAATAGGTCCTTAAAGTATTTTTTTTTTTTCTTTTTTGAGAAGCACACTAAAACTTGCTCGGGTAGGAAGGGGCCGTGCCAGCACCCTCCCAGTTTCTTGGGTTTGCCCTTCCACCAAAAGCATCCGTATCTGCCCTGGCATTTCATAACCTCTGAGATACTTTTGCTCATCCACGCTAATAGAAAACCATCTACAAAACATCTCTCTTTATACACAACATCTATAACTTCTCCCCGTTAATAAACCCTGCAAGAGCTGCCGAAATCCCGAGCGCCTCCCCAGCCCTCAGAGCACCTTTCTATTTTTATTCCCGTTTCTGCCATATTGCCTCCTCTCTTTCGCTGTGGAGGCCATTGTAAGAGAAATAAGTGCAAAATAAATGTGAGTTATATTCGTTTTTGTGAATTCTGGGGCGTGCGTTCACCTGTCCTGCACAAAGCGCCTTGTGTCCACGCGGGGCGGCTGGGCTGGGCGCTTGGGGTGCTTGGTTCTGGGCGAGCTACAACGCCCTATTTTGGCATGTTCCAAGGAAAAAAGTTGTCTTTTTTTTTTCTTCTCTTATGTATTTTATTCCAGCCGGGTCAGTTACGCCACTCCAACTCCTAGCTGAATTAATCATTGCATTATTTTATGTTATATCAATACATGCTGACGAGGAGGAGGTAGGAACGAGCAGCCCGCGGGCACCCCCATCACCCCAACCTGGGGCTCACCTGGCTCTGGGCACAGCAAATGTGCTCCTTTTACCGTGCCAGGAGGTTTTGGCCAGCCTCAGTTATTCTCTAATTACGATCCAGCGCGTCGCTCAGCGTGAGCTCGCCAACTGCCCGAGCCGCGTGGGCAGACGGCAGGAGTCAGATTTTGCCCCAAAACCACTGTGTTTTGGGACCTCCTCCTTGCTGGAGAACTTCCCCTCGAGAGCTTCGGGCAAGAAGGGTTTTTTCCCATTTTTCTGGACTCGCAGTGACCTCACCGTGTTTCCTCAGCACGGATCATGGCAAAATGTGCTAATCCGGCGATTACGTCTGCAGGAGATGTGAGAGGGCAGCGGTGCGGGGGAAAAAGGGGTGTCAGAAGACATGAGAACATCGTTCCCCTACCACAGGCATGAAAAAAAAAACTCGCAGAGAAGTTCCACTCCGATTCCCAGGAAGTTTCAGACGCTTTCTTAAGGACTAACGCTCTGATTTTTAACCTGTGCCGTGCAAACGTCTGCTCCATCCCCAAGAGCACCCGGCCAGGCTCTGGAGGAGCTCCCCATGACTGACCCCACAGCCTGGATTTCGGGTACCCACAGCCCTGGTGCTGCTGCCTAAACCCAGAGGGGTTGCACCCACACAGCTACAACGGGGAGAGGCGCACCCGGGTGGTGATTTTGGGCTGGAAACGCAGGATTTGCAGAGTTTGCTGGCGATGCCCAAAAAGCGCCACTGCAGGCACGGCCTCGGGGAGCCATCAGAAGGCAGTGGGGCTGCAAGATGCTCAGCTCGGCCCCAAAACGAGCATCCTCGCTGCCGAGAGAGGAGCAAGGGCTGCTTCCCTCTCCCCAGTCACCTCCGTGCCATCCCGACAGTTTGTTTTAATTACGCAATTACGGCACAAAGCTTTCCCCGAGCTTCGTTGGGTAATTAAAACAGATGGCGAGCTTAATGGGCCCGGCTCCTCCTCCTTCTTTTAATTAAGGTGTTAACACTTTGTGGGCTGGCTGCAAGCCCTCCTCCCACGGAGGCGTCCCCACACCTCGTGGGTGACCCCCTGGTGGCACGGGCACCCGGTGGGGCTGGGTTCAGGGGGGTGGATGTTGGGTGTCCGGGCACGCACCAGCCTCTTGCAGGACCAAAAAGGATGCCTCGGAAAGGACAGCACGTGCCATCACGCTGCACCAGCCATATAAACCCGTGGATGACCCTACAACAAGCCGTGCCCCCCGCCGGGCTCCCCCTGCGCCCCTCTCCGGCCAGAGGGCCGCGCGCCTCCGGCCCCTCGGCTGCACGAGGAGCTCGTTGCTACAACAGGAATCACAAAAACCATGGAAACTGCTCGTCTCGGCCAAACCCAAACTTAGCTGTGTACACAGCATAAAATTTAGTTGCTTTAAACTCGCATTTTTTGGCTCAACCCTCCCGGCCACATCCTGAGCCCGAATGGATTGAATTACCGAGCGCAAAATAAATTCCATCTGAGCGGGCCGCGGCCGCTGTCTCCCCAAACAAAGGCTGAGGTGTTTGCTTTGCCTTTTTTTTCTTTTCTTTTTTTTGTCTTTTATTTTTTTTTCTCTTCTGGAAGACGAGAATTTTTCTCTGATTTTGCCAGAGGGGAGGAGCAGAGGCCGGGGCTCAGGGCAGGGCCGCACCAGCTGCATTACTTTTGGGCTGACGTCGCGGCGCAAAGGGCCATCGCCCCCAGATGCTGCCACCTCCAGCATCCTCCTCGTCACCTCTTTTTCCACCTCTTTTTTTTTTTTTTTTTTTCCAGCAGGGACCGTGCGCCAGGCGCTGCGCAGTGGGAAGCGCTCCGAGAGCCTCAGAGGGTGGTCGCGGGGGAACTTGGGGCTCTCTTTTAGCCCAAATTGGGCAGGGGAGCGGAGAGCAAGGGGCAGGGGATGGGAGGACGGGAGAGAGGAATTTAACCCCGCGGAGCACCGGGAAGCCAGCACCGCCCTGCTGCGCCCATTTTACAGGTACGGAGAGAGGCTGCCTGAGTCACCAGGGAGGGTGCCACCTCCCTGGGCTCCTGTCCTCACCGCCAGCCCCTCTCTCACCCTGCGGGCGATGCCCAGAGCCCCAGCAGAGCCCCAGCAGCAGGCACAGCTGTCCTGGGGGGAACAGAGGAGCGCTTTGTTCCCCGCTGCGTGGGACGCATGCCCCCGTCCTCTCCCTCCCCATTTATCCGCCCTTTCCAAGGCAGTTCCTCGGGGCTGGGAGCCGTCCCCTCCAGATATTTAGCTCAGGCTCTGAAAATGGCCCGAAATCCCAACAATTTGTGGGTAAAAGCTGCAGGGGGTGGGCTGGCTGCAGCAGGGCTAAGGCTGCGAGGCAACGCCTCCCGCCCTGCACACCCTCGGCACCCCATTTTACACAAAAAAAAACCCTTAAATCCTTGGGGCCACCAGCAAAACCCGGTCACAAGGCTGCCTTAAAACGCATCCAGGTTTGGAGGGAGATGGGAGGTAAAGGATTCCTGTCAGGCACCTCTTCCTCGGCCTCGAAGGAAATAATTGCGCGGCACGAGAGAGCCGATGATGCAGGACAAATGAACCTGGGAAATAAAGCACCAGGGGCGAGCTGGGGTGATGTGAGGAGTCAGCAGCAGTGGCTGCCACGCGTGAGGGCAACGAGGAGCAGGCTTTCAGGTCGGGGGGATGAGGCAGGCGCTCGTCAGACACCGGCCGTGCCTCCCCAGCTCCTGGTCCCCAGGGCTCAGCCACGGCCCCGTGGTGCTCAGCGTGCCCCTGGCACTCTTGGCACAGGAAAAGCAGCAGCTGCGAAGTCGTGCGGGTGGCCTGAAAGAGTGGCTGAGTCCTGGGGAGCTTCGGAGGAGGTAACAGAGTGAATGCAGCTCCTCCAGCCCGGGGGTCCTGGCTCCACGGACCTCAGCGAGGGCCAGGGTGGGAATTTGGGGTCCCACCGCCGCTTGCTGCATCCCTCGTTGCCTGAGAGGCTGCTCCCTGACTCAGGGCATGGTTAGCCTTAACGAAAAGCCTGCTCTGTTGGTGACAGTGCTCCAAGGAAGGCAAAAATTTGGGAACGAGGCCGGGATGTGCTGGTTTGGGATGGACACAGTTGTCTCCATCCTAAATCAGCGCCCGTTGTCTCCCGTGACACCGACTCCAGCTCTGACGGGCTCAGACATTTCCTCCCCATAGCATCACCTGGAGGAAAATGCCCACGTGAGCTTGTCACAGCAGCAAAGTCACCTTTCCTACCAGCAAGGTCTGCCTTTGATGGCTCTCCAGGCAGGGACACGCTCCCAGAGGGGCTGGGAAGCATTTTGGGCAGCCTGATCCCCAGCCAGCCTTCACCAGCCACAGGAGCTGCCCTGATGATGCTCATTTGGTCCAAATACACAAAAGACACACGAGAGCTTCAGCAGGAGCTGCGTTTGTGCCAAACGTTTAGAAAAAGCCCAAGAAATCAGGGCAGGTCGATGCCCTGGCTGACACCACCCACCGTGCAAATCCTCCCAGCGAGCCGGGAGCAGCGGGGGGCCGAAGGCTGCCAGCACGGCCGGGATCGCAGGCCGGGAGGGATTTTCTGTATTTCAGAGCCAAGCAGTCGTAATCTTGCCTTGATAAATGGGTTTTGATCCCGTGCCCACACACAAAGGCACTGTGCTGGCCAAAGGCAGAGCCAGCGATTCCCCGGCACTCGCTCCTGCGCACAGCGCACCAACAGGTGTCAAATTTTGGGGGGAATCAAGTCCCAGCTCTGACGTTCCTTGCTCTGTGATGTTTATGGGGCTGCAGGTGATGGGGAGGCCTCCTCTTTGAGACGGAGGCAACACGGTGCCATCACCACGTCTCACTCGCAGCCAAATTAATCCCCTGAGATGCTGCCTGGAGATCCCGGGACCTTCTCCTTGTAGCAGCTTCTCCTTTTGGCAGCCCACCGAGGGCAGCAGCCCCGCAGGAGCCCCTGCAGGGAGGGAGCCGCGGGCGTTCAAAGAAATAAATGAAGGGGAGAAGATCAAATCCCCTATTTCAACCTGAGAGGATGAGCCTGAATACAGGGACTCTTCCTCCTTCCAGAAAATCCAGAGCAATTAAATGATTACAAGAGACAGAGCAGCAACGAGGAGAGGCTGGAGGAGCTGCTCTGAATACAGACCCCGTGCCGGAGCCTCGGTGAAACCTCCTCCGTCACTCCCCCGTTGTCAGGATGAGCCTGGTGCCGTTCCCGTTCCTCTCTCCCAGAATAACAGCACGAAGCTCAGGATGAGAGCAGCCTAATTTCTCAGCCAGAGCCCACTGGGCGGCTCCCTCCCATGCGCACGGTGCCCCAGCACCCGTCCTGCTGCGAGGATGCTCGTTGGAGCGCGTAACCCAACCTCGGCGCCCAAATCTGCAGCCTCCAACCCCAACCCCTGGAGGGATTTATGGCACTGGTGTCCTTCGTGACTAAACCAGGCACGGGATGGAGGTGAAAGCTGAGCTGCCCCTTTCCAGCTGGCCCCAGGCAGCTTCACGGCCACGGCTGAGCCCCCTGGGGTGTCCCGGACATCTGTCCCCTCCGTCCTCAGGCTGCTTCCCTGCCAAAGGAGCAACCACAGGGCTTCTCCAGCCAGCGTGTATTACGGGCACGTGTTTCCCAGGGAGCTGTGCCCCTGTTTCTCTCTTTACCTCCGTGGTTTGACGCTTTTTTTTCTCAAATCCATCCCAGGGGGAGCAGGCTTGCCTCCGTCTCCGTTTCTCCAGCGGCTCAGCCACGCTGGGGCAGGTTAATAGCAGGAGGCACCGGGCCACGTAAGGGTGACAGCAGGCTCAGACCGATGGACAAGGCTAAAACCAGCGTGGCCGACGTGGTGAACCAGGGCTGTGCAGCTCCGGGGGAGAGGAGGAGAGGAAAAGCGCAAAAATCGAGGCTTAGGGCTCTTTCCCCGGGCCTCGAAGGGGAGGCAGCTCACAGCTGCAGGTGGAATGATGGAATTATAAAATATCCCGAGCTGGAAGGGACCCATCGGGATCATGGAGTCCAGCTCCTGGCACAGGGCGCCTCGCTTTGTGCACTGAGCTCCAGATTGCAAAGCAATTCCCCTTCAAGGGGTCACCGAGCGGATGCCTTATCTCGCCCCACGAGTGGCGGAAGGAATAACTGCTGATGTCTGCAAAGCTTTGGGCTCGCTGGCATCGCGTCCTGGAGGGGAGAGCAAGGAGCTCCTGCAGGTACCCGGGTGCAGGAGAGGGGAGCTGGCAGCGCCGCCACGGGTGGGCACGCAGCCCCCGGCGCTTCCACGACGTGCCGGTGCCTCCTCCCGGCCCTTAAAAAAATAAATAAAATTAAAAATCCCTCGGTTCAACTCTCCTAAAAACGTATAAAAAATAAGGAGATGGGATTTAAAGACGGCTAGCATCTCTCCCAAGCGCTGCGCTCATCCCGGGGAGGGAGAAGTGCCAGAAATCAGCTCGAATTCGTGGCTGATTCTCCGTGGAAGGCGTTCAGCTGCTTTGCTGATAACAGCCATATAAATCTCCAAGCTGGAGAGGTAGATCATTAAGGGGAAATGTTTAGAGAAATTAAATCCTTTTTTCCTGCTTCTTATGCTAAGAGGGAAAACCAAGCTGATTTGCAGGAGGACAACATTCAGCGCCATCTAATTCATCAAAGTCTCCATCTGTTCTCCTCCTCGTGCTGAGTCTGTCAGAAATCAGCTTTCCTTCAAGCAACACCCGCGTCGCTTTTTAGCCGAAAAGAGGCCAATTCTGGAGAGGTTTGTAAATAAACGACTTCTGCAAACCCGGCCAGAAAAAAACAGGCACGGGCTGGGCCCGGCCGAGGGAAATACGTGTCGGGACCCAGGAGAGGTGGCAGAGGGAAGGAGGGGATGGGGAGCTGACTAAGAGGTGCAGCTGCCAAAACAACCTGCAGCGGAGGCAGGGCTCGTGTGGCCGGCCAGCGTGGGGTTAACGACACCACGATGGGGAAATCTCCAAAGCAGGGAGATTCTGGCCAAATCCTGCTCCGGGATGGGGCAGGGTTCGGGAGGCAGCCTGGATGGGGAGCAGCCCCTTTGGAGAGGTCCTGAGCTACCCCATCCGCTGCCTCGTGCCCCAAATGCTGAATTAATTTATTATACTGCCCTACCTGCACGCGGGTATTGAAGCCAAGAGACCATCAATGTATTTAATCCGAGCAAAACACAACACGGAGCAGATCTTCTCCCAAAACCTGGAAATTAAGGATTTAAGCAGCAAGGCTACGTTCCCAAATTCTTCTTTAGGGGCAGGATTATTCTGCGTGGCTCGGACAGGTAACGAGATGTTTCTGGGTTCAATTTATGCAGCAAATTGACTGCGTTTTCTGTGTTTTGAGCAGTGAGATTTTGTTTCAGAGCAGGCAGGGCACCAGTTTCAAAGCTGGGCTGGCACCAGCTCGGCAGGGTGGTTTTGGTACTTCGGCAGCACCCGCACCCACCTCTGGACCTGGGGCTGCTCTGCCTTCAGGCATTGCAGCAACAGAGGGGGAAAAACCCTGACATTTGCTGCCCTAAAGACAAAACTTTTGTGTGGGTTTTTTTTTTTTTTTTTTTTCTATCCTCATCCAGAGGGCAGAAAACCCAGACAGCAGCCTCGAGCCCCGGGGCAGGCCAGCGACGCGGTTCCCCGTTTGCCTTTTGCGGGTGGTTTTAGAGCCCCTTGTTCAGCAGGGAGCAAACCCAGAGCAGCTTGGCTCTCCCTGCAGCAGCCGAGATGCTGCTCCTGCCCCTCAGCTCTCCCCGCCGAGCATCGCCTGCGCCCGAACGCCTTTGCTGCCACCAGCCGTCTGCTGCCTCCGCGAGCTCCCTCGCCGCCAGCCCCGGCTTGCTCTTCTTGGCCAAGCACAACGTGCAGCGAAAACAGGAGAAAGGAGCACGGGGAGGCTGGAAAATCCAAACGGGCACAGGTTTTGATGATACGGGAGGTCGTGCACGAGCTGCCCCTGCAGCACCGCTCGCCCCGGCCGACTCGGACACGGCTGCAGCAGTGGGGCTGGTCCTGAAAGTAAAAGAATTGATCCCTGCAGTGAGGCCACTGCCCCCGCTGGGGACATCCCCGGCCTTTCCGGCACTTGTTTTCCCCTGGATGACCCCCAAAATCTTGAAGGAAAGCCAGCTGCTGTGAATAAGGGAGGAGAGATAGGAGTTAACTCTTTGCTCAGCTCCCAGCAGTGAATCCATCCATCCAGCCAGGGCACAAGGTGCAAGCTGGACCTTTTCCTTCTCTGTCATCCCCTCTCCCCAGTCCCCGTGTTGCTGCAGGGTTGCTTCCTGCCGTGCTTCCCCTAGCTCAGTGTTAATTATTCATTTCCTAATGTCCTTTCACTCAGGAAGCTCTCGCTGATCTTTAACCTGCTTTTTCCATTCCTTTGATGCAGCCTGGCCCCTCCTCACAGGTATGCACTGTGCCATGTCTATCGTCTGCCTTACAGCCACCAAAAATGCTCACGGTGGCTCCCTTCATGCTCTCTGTTAAGTGCTGAGATAACTTCAGGTCTCTCTGCAGACAAAACATTTGTCTGCATACATACCCAAATCGGAGCAGATCTCTCTTTGGGGCTTTGGAGCTTCATAGAGCAGCGGTGAGAAGCACGGGCTCATGGCCGAGTCCCTAATTGCAGCAGACAAACCCCAAAAAGTGATGCCCTGGAGCCCCACATGCTCAGCACTACCTGAACGTGGCCAAATCTCTCCCCAAAAGTCCCCTCCACCAGGAGCTGAAACCGCTGCTGTAGGCATCGGCCAGGTTCACCCTTTCCTGAGCGAGCAGAAGAGAAATGAGGCATATCTGGACACCACGTGCCTCGCATAAATCCAGCCGAGGGACTGGAGTTAGTCAGCGTTTTCTAAAAAAAAGGCCTCTTATGGTGCCTCCGACCCGGCCCCGGGCTGACCGGCTCCTCCAGCCCGGCGAGGTCTCGTTCTGGGCTCCTTTAGTCATCGCTGCACAGCTCCAGCAAAGCATCGGGACAAACAGCTCTGCCCCTGGGGCCAGCAGGGCTGCTTCTTTCCGTCTCCCATGCCTAAGAAAATAGAGGGAAAGCTCCAACAAAAGCCCCGCTGCCACTCGGGTTGGCCTCAGCCACGGCTCACCTCCTGCGGCTGGGCTGGCAGCGAGCTGGAGGCTCGGCAGATCCGAGAAGGGATCCAGCACCCGCTTCCAGGGCTCTAAAAACACCCGTCAAAACGGATTTCATCAATTAGCCCCGTTTTGTAGCACCACCGCTCACATCAGATCCTTCGGCGACTCAAAGCCTTTGGGAAATTTGGCCACAGACGCAAGCTCCGGCCTACGGGGGACATAAAAACGTAATTCCTATTTCTGACCAGCCAGGCGCACGCGGAGCCCACACCAAAGCCTGCTCAATGCCAAGCGCTTCGTCTCAGGTTTTGTTAAAAAAAGCCCTTCTTGAATGATAATATTAATTAAAAAAGAGCTCGGCGTAAGGCCACGCTGCATGGCCTTCCCACATATTTCATGAGGGGATGGGGAGAGGAGGAGGAGGACACGTTTACTTACCTCCAGTCACCTAAGAAATCAGCTCTGCAGTTGGCAAACAGCAAGAAATAAGGGAAATGTGAATTTTTCCTGAGAGACTTCAGGGCTGAGGAGGCCTACAAGAGGAAATCAGCTTGGCTCAGCGGGCGGTGGCAAGGAAGAGAGAGAACTTGGATAGCCCGAGGAGCCAGCTGGAAGGGATTTACGGCACCGCAGCTCCAAAACGCATGGAAACAGAGCGAACTCACGATGATAATGGGCAAACAGCCCCCAGTGTCACTGCTGAGCCACACACACTCACCTGTGGCTGAAATTACAGAGGTAGAGGATGCCATTTGCAGAGGCCAAGAAGAAATCTACACTTTGAACGCCCCCCTTTCCCCTTCAGCTGAGTCTTAATACAGCAAGCATGCAGCTCTCCTGAGTGCTAAGGACACAGAGACACCCTTCCTGAGGAATTACCAGTCATACAGGGGAAAAAAAATGGGGTTGCAGTTCGGGCTCAGCAAAGCATAGCTGAAACGCTCTGGAAGGAGAAGCACAGGCAACAAATTTTATCTTTACTGATGATCTTGCATTAAGGGTTTCTCATCTTGCATTTTTGGAGCTTCTCGGTTTAGAAGTCACCATTCAGCTTATAAATGAACCTTCTGAAGCAAGATGCAGAAGATTTAACCGGCGACTTTTTTTTTTCCTGCAGAGTTTCACAGCTATTTTACAAATTTCTGTCATTTCAAGGGCACCAGTTTTAGACAGGCATCCAGCAGCTACCAGAGCCCAGCTCCTGCACACGATGCTTCAAAGCCCACGTGCCACGGCCATGCGATGAAATGGGCTCTCGTGGAGAGGAGCATCAGCCCCCAGTGCAGGAAAGGCTGGGTGTTTGTTCTGCCTCGCATTTGGCCCACGCAGGACCCCAACACCACACATTGCTTTGGTTGTTGGCACTTTCTGTGAAGTATTAAAGAGCTAAACCTAGAAACCTGAAGGAAAAGGGCAGATTGAGGCAGAAATCTTTTCTCCTAGGAAGTTCCTGAAGTTAAAACTTCTTAGCAAGATAAGAAGTTCAGCAAGGTTAAAAAAAAAAAAAAAAGCTGACCCAACAGCAGACTGTAGGGCATTAGCCAGACCAACAGCCAGTAATAAAATAATAAAATTCAGGGAAGAAAGAGCCAAAGGTGATGCTCCTCGGGCCAAACCAAGAACTTCAGCTGATGCAAAAAAGTGTCAGGAGACAGCCTCCCCCAGCTTTGAAGACTTTGCAAAGTCTTAAAGTTGACATTTTATTTTGGTGGTGCAGAACACTGAACCAATGCCATAGCTGAACGTTCTCCTTCCCTGTCACTGTTAAAACTGAAACTCTTCCAGTTTCAAAAAACAGACCCATGGCTGATGGCAATCTGGCAAACACCAGTTGCCAGCTAAGCAGACAGTTACTTTTCTGTTTCCCTCCAAGATAATTAAAATAGCTGGGATTAGCTAAGCATATTTGACTTTTAGCTGCTTTGGGCTGGTTATTGTTCTCTGCTGCACGTCATACACTGAGTGGAAGAGTAGCAAAGTCAGGCTTTTATGAGTATCCACTAACTCCCCAGGCAATGCATGTTTCTTGTTCCTGCTGGGGAAGGATTGCAGAATATTACTGCATTTTTCCAGAAAAATCCACACAGAGAGCATGCACAGACAGCTACCACATTCTTCCATAAGAGATGGATGAAAGCAAGGGAGCAAATCCTTGTCTTGCCCTAAAATATCTCCTTCATTTCGGTCAGCTCCAGTTTAAGCTCCCCACTACCAGAAACGCTCCGACGCCGGCCACTTCAGCTGTTGGGATGTGATGTAGTGTGTAGGTGGAAGAGGGGAGGCAGCCGGCCGTAGCTGAAGCGATTTGCATGCATACACAACATGATTTCAGGCAAAGAAGTTGCAAAGAGCTGAATTTTAATCAGCATTTGCCAACTCTAGCCTACATTCTTTTTGCAACACAAGATTTTTTTTTTCCCCTCCTCAGCCATCGGTGTCTAAGCCTGGTATGCATGAAAGCTCCTTCCCAAACCGTAAAAATCAGCTAACCAAAATGACTCACACCACCACGAGAAACCCAAGCCAGGCTCAGCTAAAGACCACAAGTAGCTCAGCGCAGCTTTAGTCCAAAGAATTCCTCAGACTTGTCTTTTCAAGGAGATTTATCACAAATGGCTCATTTGTGAGAGCCTAACAGCAATTTTTTCCATGGAAACAGCTGCAGTTTTGCTCCTCTGCTATACAGACACTGTCCTAAAAAAAAGGAAAAAAATAAACACTGAACACAGGAATCCAAAGCTCATGGTTATTTTTTACTTGAATCTCTGAAATATTAAAAAACACCATTACAATTAATTTATTCCTTCCTGAATTACACTGGATGTGCTTGGTCAAGGCGAGGATACAGACACAGTCCATACAAAACTGATATTCAAGCATCATCAACGCACACAAAGGACAGGCTCTTATGCACATTTATTACATGGCAACCTTTGCTCTTCTTCAGTAAACATCTTTTGAATACAGATGGAAAAAAAGAAGAAACAATATTCACAGGACAAAATTATGTTATTATTAAAAATATGAACAGCAAGATTTACAGAGATCAGCACACGCAGGCTGCCTGGGGATAATCAGAACAGCATTGTATAAGTTACACCGATCACAAGCACGGGTCTGCAACAGGGGCTGGATTCCAGCAACTCAGAACGCTTCTGAGTAAGAGGCAGTTTTGGAATTCAATCAGTTGCCTAAGGCAGGGAGGCAGTACAAAAAGGTAGGAGCGCAGAAGGCAAAGGCAAGGTAAATCAGTGCTAGAAGTTCTTGTTAAACCAGGAGTCTAAGATGAGAGCAAGGAAAAAAGGTCGTATTTGTTCTTCTGAACTTAAAACATCGGACAAAAGTTACCAGTATATACTTCCTGTATTGCACAACCAGTTATAAAGTAACTGAAAAATTAGAAAACCCTAAAAAAATTCTGCATTTTTACCAGCTACATTTAAATATATTCACTGAAGTTAGCCCACAGAGTTCAACTTTTAAAACAATTCATCTTTTTTTTTTCCCTACCAAGACCATGCAGCATTTGTGTCCCGTCTTCTCGAGCCCTCTCCAAACTAATTAAATACACCATTTATCAAAGTGCTCCCACTTCCCCTCAGTACACCATAGATTTATTGCTTAATTTTCCTAGTTACAAAGGCTAACACGAAGCATTCAGAGAATTTAAGGCAATCCTACAAGATCGACACCTTAATGGCATTTATGGCACACGCACGTCTTTGTTCCAACACCAGGAAGGGGTTTGATACTTAATGGCAGGAACACTTGGATTTTAACCAAAATGATCCTTTCAAGCATTGCAGTTGTATCTTGTCAACACGTAACCCAGCACTTGAGTAAAGTCACTCTAGAGCACCAATGTTCAGAAAGAGAGGAGGGGAAAAAAAAAAAAAAGTCAAAGGAGGAAGTTCCAGGCTCTTATGTAAGAGCTCATTCTTACTCATCTAAGGACTTGCTGCGAGATTCACTCAGCTATTTGGATTGCTGAATCACTTCTTTCCATTCACAACACGCACGCCGAGTTATAACCTGTCAGATGTACTTAAAATGCAACTGACAAAGTGTTTAGAACTGACAAAAAACAGAAGAGTTGTTTGGTTGTTTTTTTTTTTTGAACAGCTTTAAGTAAACTCATTCACCCGCAAGAGCTTTGGATCTTCTTTCCCCCAATATTTCTCTCCTATCCCACAAAACTCATTACTAGCTTTTTGTTTCATGGTCTGTCTTCTTATTAATCACAGAGAGCCCGGCTTTAAACAGCCCTGCTGCCAGCGAAAACATTTTCAAGAGAACTTCTGTTTGTGGTCTTAATCACAACCAAGTTTGTTACTCGCACAGATTTATCAACTGCCAGTCCTGCAAGCCCACTCAGACGAATAATTAAAAATTGAAACAACAAAAACACACCGACAAGAACAAGCCTGTCAAAACCCCATGCATGCTCAGCATTAGACCAACCTTTCCCTTGCAAATACTTTGGAAACTAACTGAAAGAACATGGAAAAATCTTTCTCAGGTGATGCAAGATAGCACTAGTCCAATGCTCATGTGCATTCATTTCCGTGCCGAGTGAAAACAAATACCAGGCAGGAAACAGTAGGTCACAGGGTTTTTTGCTTTTGTTTTAAAAGAACTAGGAGATATTGTTTCGAGGTGGTTTTGTGAAAACAGAAAAGATGAATTTTTGAAGAAAGAAATTAAGCAGCCAGTTCAGCTTCAGACCAGGTACAGCCTGATTGGATTTGCAGTAGAATTTGGTTATGCAGCCGTTATTGACGATGTATTAACAACGAGCAGAGTCCTACAGAGGGACACACGGATGGGACTCACACTGAGCAGAGAACCCTGCATATAAGCTGTCCCTACCACTGAGCCTTCATAGTGCTACATGTAATACTTCTCTGGAGCAGAACACTTCAACAAGAGGTTCATACACTTTTTATAGCCTTTTCTAAAGGAAATTGATGCAAGTTTTACCAGAAACCTGTCTGTGTCACACACGCTGCTGCTTGTAACCTCCACCCGTAAGGACTGCACTGACAAGCTCTACCTTTTGCTCAGAGGGAAGCTTCTGTTCCTCTAGCTGAAGGCAGTAACCTTCATTTCTTTGGAGAAGACTGGGGTTTTTGTAGCACTCATTGTCATAGCAGAAAGCACAAGTTGGTCACACAGAAAGCCCGGAAAACATCCCGTAACTGAAGGAACTCCTCCCCTCAGCATTTCTTCAGAGCACAACTAGGTAAGTTATACTGAGAAACCTTTTTGAATGCTTTGACAGCAAACAGGTTAGTGCATTTTTCTTGGTAATGTTCCCTAAAAGAGTGGTTTACATTCTATTAAAAAAAAAAAATCCCTACAGAACAAGTCATTTGAGAAGCCACGTCATTTCTTGGTACTCCTCTGCACACAGACAGAAGTTCCAGCCATGTGCAGCAGCAAGTTTTAAATTTTGAATACCCGATACCGAAGACACTTTAATTCTGAATTAGTGAAATGCATCAGAACTACCACGATAGGAGTCACTCTTCTCTTCGAGCTGAAGGATTTGACATTTAACTCCTTTTGATTTGGTGACTCACGAGCACTAATCCTGCATGCAAATAATGCTAAGATTTATCCGCCGTCCCAGCAGGGTTCACTGGGCGCTGTCGCACAGCATTTGGTGACGAGTTTCTGGTAGACTCCTCTTTATCCCCTGCCTCATCGTCTGAGATATCTTCTTCATCCGCTTCTTGTTCCTCATCCAGCTTTTTCAACAGGTGAGCTGACTCCGGAGCTAGCTTTTCTTGAGGGGAAAAGAAAACAGGGATACAGAAAGTAATACCAGTAACAAGTGAAATGTCTTGTGATGGTGTTTTTGTTTTGTTTTGTTTTTTTTAAGAAGTATCACAGACTAGCGCAGAATGTGGATGAACTTAATCCAGGTAGCACCAGCATCGGTTACTTAAATTGCTACCTTTGGTAGAATTGTTGCTAGCATGAAGTTACCCACAGGTCAGGTATTAAAGCTTACAGCCTACTAGGCAAGGTAACAAAACTTCTTCCAGTTTGGGAAGAATGAGTACGGTTTCTATAAAATATAAGCTAACATTCAGATCTTCTTCCATGTATTTTAACATTACCCTGATAGATTCCAGAGACTAACCCCAAACTGAATCACTCACTATCCAAGAAACACGAGTCCCCTTTTAATCCTCACTTTGCCCCTAAAACAGAAGCAAATCCTGCAACTCAGGAGCAATGAGAGCTCCACGGGATAAAGCTCTCAAATTCCATATAAATATGGAATTTTAGAACTTGTAGGTATAAAAATGCAGGAAAAAAAAGAAACATTTCTCTATCACCTAAAGCACAGCTTTTAAGCAATAGTTTAGCATTAGCCCTAAATATAATCTCTCACTATAAACCCTAAAGTGCAAAAGCTGCAGTTAAAGCGCAGCATCAGTCACATGTGAAAACTTCTCCATTAAATCTCCTTTCTGCAGCCCCAAGTTCTGCACCAATTTTTATTCGGTAAGATTTACCCAAGATTGAATTTGAAGTAAACAATAGGCTTACTTGAATAAGGGTACTGCGGTGGTCTGTGTTTTTTGGAAGGGCACAGACAGTCTGCTAAGAACACCATCATCTGAAACCAAAGAAAGACAGGGTTAAAGCAAAGACACAGCACAGCAGACACGAGCCACTCTGCTTCAAGGGGTTCACTTACAAGTCCCAGTATCAGTCCTGAGAACAGCGTTGCCAAGGCAAAAATGGCGTAAGAGCCCCAAACTGGTATTCCGACACTTTCTGTTAAATAACCATGGCAGTGCTGGAACAAAAAAAACAGGGGAGTCATTTCACAGATAGCCGGATATCCTAAATATGGAAACAAAGTTGAGATCTGAGCACATACCCTGATCCACATCGACAGCTGAAACAGAGCCGACATGCTGCTCATCCTGAAAGAAAGCAGAAAAATTAACTGAAAGCATCCAGGTCAGTCAAATGTCTGTTATCTTCTAGTTTGCCTGACTATTCACTATTTAGCTGCACATGGAACAATTCTCTGCTCGTGCCTGGTCTCCCCTTTTGACTACTTTGGTTTTTATCTTCTGTTTCGTCTTCTCCTGCAGTAAGCACCCATTTCCCATGAAGCTATCTTTAGAACCAGCATCTCCCTGCACAATATTCCACATCTGGACAGCCACCAATGCCTTGACTTGGCCCTCTGGCACGTTAATTTTAATTACTTGTGTTTATATTCTAAGTTATATATGGATCAACAGCCTCTGAGAAGCCAGCTGGAACTCCATTTAAGATACTAACATATACTAATAATTAATCATCTGGACATTATACTAAAACAAAGAACCTGTTGAAAAAGCTCAGGTTATGTAAGAACTGAGAGAACTTCAGGCAGCTGAGTTTAGCTTTGTGTTAAATACAAGTAAAAAAAAAAAAACAGGCTGCTACAGATATTCTGCTGGTTCTGACATTTCCCTGCTACTGTGAAATTTGGCATTAAGCACTGGCTACCTGTAAAAATAAAAAAAAAAAAAGAGAAATCAAAGCATGAAGACAACAGAAATTGCTAATGGGTGAGCTGCAGAAGCAGGCAGTCATGAGTAAAGACCTGCACACGCTCCTTCAACGTGTACAGCACAGCTCCTTTGTGCACTTCCAATAGAAAACCTAGTAATCCTGAAATTAGTACCTGATTTCATGTGTTCCTTTTTGGGGGATAATACATTGTAAGAAAACTACATGGTTTGGAAATTCAAATAGCATTGTAAGTAGAGAACATAATGAAGCTGAGCTTTTTAGAAGACAAAAATGGAAGATTTCAATCTAGCACAGCACTTCATGAAGTGAACCAACCATCCCAAACCTGCTTAAACCCCAGGACAGTCAGCACAGGTCAGTCACTGCAGCAACAGCTGACATCTCTCAAACAAGAAGAAAAACCACGAACAATTGGGTTCGTTTGCCTCAACCAATCGCATTCCCACCACGCTGTACCACTCAGTTACTCGACTGCTCTGGAGCCGCCCCTCTCTCCACCACGCAGCGCATGCAGTAACCACAGAGAGCATTTCCCAGCCACAGAACACATCCTGTGCACAGCCCTGTTGCCAGCCCCGAGTTGCTGCGTGAGCTGTTAACAACCCAGGGCCTGTACCGACCCGTCCTTCCCCACGCAGCACCAGGTGGAGCACGTACGTGCTGCATCTCTCCCACCACCTCCTTCAAGTGCACGCGTTTGACAGCAAGCGACTACAAAAATCACACCAAAACTTACAGGAAAGAGGAAGGACCAAACCACGACGAAACCGGCTCAATGGATTTCCATTCCTGGTCACTGATGAAGTTGATGAAGTCAGTTTTAGTTCTTGCGCCCTGGTATTTCCGAAACTCCCCATCTTTACAGCTGTAAAGGAACCACAGAACAAGTCCTTTATTTCAGGCGGCTGAAACATTTGTTTTCACTCAACATCTTCCCTCCCCGCCCTTTTTTCTTGGAGTTTTGCTTTGCTGTAGATGATACTGGCTCCAACTTGTTTTCTAAGAACCCTGACTCCACATATCTTGGTTTGCTCAGGCTGCAATTCCATCCAGAGATAACGATCTTCCTAACGCACTTGCCACCCAGCAGCACTAATATCAACCTACAGAGAAAAGATTGCAAAAGGGGAACACCCATGAAAAGATGGAATAAATACGGCCTGAGGGCAAAAAGGAGGAAAACACTGGTGGCACTGTAAGGTCACTGGAGATAAGGCAACGGATGTCTCTGTGTAGAGTAACTCATGGTTTTAAAAAGCATGGTAAATCTCATTTGCTTACACCAAAAAAGCATAAAAAGTTATTTCCTCTTCAAACAAAAAAGTCACACTACATACTTACTGATAGATGGTAGGAAGAGCTGTTATGACAAATCGACCACTTAATCCTGTGAAAAAAAGGTTATATTCAGAGAAGTACAGCATTGTTGTATAAAAGGAAAAGCTGGAACTGTTATTATACACCCAAATAAAAGCAGCTGCTCCTAGGTGGCCACATGAACTTTTGTGTATCAAAGTACAGCACAACTTCTAAAGGAACAGAACCTGAACAGAGTGGGAAAAAACTCCACAGCTGATGGGAAAAGAGATGGCTGAGGGTAACCATTCTGCTCAACATTTGGCCTGCAGCTCTTCAAATATGCTTTTTTTTTTTTTTGGCCACAAGGAGGTGCAGACTCCAGTGCTCACCGAAAACAAACTGAGTGAGGCAAGTTTCAAAAGTTCTTGCATGCCTTCAGAGAAAGCACCAACTTCAGCAGTTTTTACAAATCCCTCATGAACATGAGAGTAGATCAGGAAAGCGAGCTTCAGCAGAGAAAAACCTGTTGCTCACACTCCCTTTTATTAATGCTACAGAAAAGACTGAAGGCAGATTTTTAAGTCTGCATATTGCTTAAAGAGTAAGAAGCATTTCCTCGAAGCCTCCCCATTCAGCCCCCAAAGAAGCCTCCCCGTTTCATTTTGTGCCCCGACAGCCCACTGCCCGGTGCCCGAGCTGCCCCCCGGAGCCCAGACCCCACCTCCCACCTCCTCCCGTTCCCTAAAGCCACCCCCCCCACGCCCCCCACGCCTCCCTTAGCCTCCCCACCCCACCTGGCTGCTCCGTGACGTCCACCTTGGCGATATTCACATCCAGATCCTCCCCCCACTCGGCGAACTTCTCCCACTCGGGCTGCAGGCTCTGGCAGGCGGGGCACCAGGGCGCGTAGCTGCGGCAGGACACGGAGACCATCACCGGGGGGGGGGGGGAACCTCCCAGAACCTCTCCCTCCCCGTTACCCACCCCGGTCCCCAAACACTCACAACTCCACCATCCACTCGCCGTGCAGCAGCTCCCTCCACGTGCCGTCCGACAGCACCCGCACCGGGCTCGGCCTGCCCAGCGCGGCGGCGCCGCCGGCCGCCAGGAGCAGCGCCAGCAGAGCGCGCCGCCACCCGACCGCCGCCATCTTGCGCCGCCGCGCTTCTGCCCGCCGCAGCGTGCTCGGCGTGCGACGTCATCGCGCACGCCCCGCCCCCTTCTCCGCCCGCCGCGTGCGTGTGGGCGGGGATAGGGGCGGGATTAAGGCGAGGGGCGGCCTATAGAGCGTCGAGCTGCGGGGAGAGGGGGTGGGGTTGGCCAATCACGGCTCGCGGGCGCTGCGGCTGGCCAATGGGGGGCGCTTGGGCTTCTCCCGCCGCCATGTTGAGCGGGATGGGTGAGGCGGGAGGGTCTGAGCCCGCCGCCATGTTGGGAGGGGCTGGGTGAGGCGGGAGGGGCCGCCATGTTGCAGAGCTGCTCCAGCCCTATGCGAAGTCATGAGGGCTCCTCTTCTCCTTTATACCCCACGGGCAGACGTTTAAATGTGAATAAAGAGCTGAAACGAAGGCTGTGAATGCGTGCTGTGTCCTTTTTCCTGCCTGAGGAGGGGGAGGGAGCTGGGGGTGCTTGGGGCGGGCTGTGGTGGTCAGGGAGGCGAGGAAGCGGGCAAGGCTGAGCTGGAAGGTCACAGGGAACAACATGGCATTTCGTTGCAGGTCAGGCGTTAGAGTCATAGAATCGCAGAGCCATTAGGGTCGGAAAAGCCCTCCGAGATCACCTGCTCCCCAAGCACCACGTCC
>CM030753.1:12934471-12999173 GCA_018104995.1 Cairina moschata | reverse complement strand
TCTTTCACAGGGGCTTTTGCCATAATTTAATATCCCACAATTTAGGGCTTTGGCAGGTGGAGAGAGCTAGTCTGGAGCAGCCATTAGAGAAGGGCAGGGAAAGGAATAAATCAGCATTTGGGATTTTTTTAATTTTGGCATCTTTTCTGTAGTACAATGTGTATGTTCCTCCTGTATGAGGACACTAAGGCATTACTAAGGACTTGATGAAGGTTATTATTCATTGATTCAGGGTTCAGGAACAACTCACTGCTGGCAGCACTCTCACTGCCATTCTGCTTTAGTCATAACTGGTTTTTTTTTGGAAATTTTGTTACAGATAATCCAAGAACACTTCAGTTCTTCATCAGTCACGAGATGCTAAGAGTTGTCTTCAATTCTTCAGAGTAGTGGTACACATCCTGATAATTTAAGATGCATTCAGGAATAAGATGATGCTTATCAAATGTGCTGTGTTACTGTTGTGTGGGGGTCAGGTGCCTACCAAGCCACACGGCTTTGATCTACATCCTAGGAGAAGTGGCTGGATGTAGGGTCTCACCTCTCTTACATGCTGAACAGGAGGATAATTAAATGTGCCTTACCAAACAGCTGTGTCCACACAGATGACTGAACAGAGGATGAATTTGATTTCATCCACGTGTGTGTTAACAAAAGAAAAAACAGAATAGAGGCTACAACAGGAGCAAATTGCAACACAGCCTTCAGATGACACCACAGGAGAGCTCTTCAGGGACCGAGTCCCACCTAGAAGGGCACGTGTGGGACTGAGAGATGAGGAGAGTGATTTTGCCATTTAATGCTGCTGTGCTCAAGGAGAAAGGAGCTGGTAGGCGTTTACTGTAAATAAAGAGTAGTTTCAGAGGCACACTAAGCTCCCTATGGAAACAGCTTGAAAGATCCCCAGAAGTATGACTTCATACCTCCTCTTCTCTTGGTACTAATAATTATTTTAATTAATAACTACTGTGGATTACTTCTCATCTCCGTTAGTATTACACTGACATTTTCTTGCTTCTTTGAAAAGTTTTGAGGCATTTGAAAACAAGCAAACCTTGGCCATATCTTTTATGCATTCATCCTCTTGCCTGTTCAGCCCTCCCAAACTGTAAGAGCAATGTTTGCCCTTTCAAGGCTTATAATAGAATAAAGGGATTTAATAACCAACCCAACAGGAGATGACGCTGAGTGCCTTTAACACACGAACACAGCTCCTGATTCTACCTCCCCTTTTCCCTTTCTTTTGTGCCTGCTCTGTTACCGTGAAGGAAAAAATGTCTTATTTTAGAAACGGGCAGAGGATGGAGGCACAGCACTGCTTTAACCTACTCGTCACCACCATCCAGTCCCCTTCTCTCCTCTTATGCTCCCTTGAAGGTATGATGTTCCTCTGTAGGAGCAATCTCAGGTACCTCAGCATTCACAAAGCTGCAGATCCCCGTGGCTTTGATCTTGATGGAGCTGCCATGTCTCCAAGACCATCCTGGGATTGCCCTCCTCTGCTTAGTCCTCAATCTGAAGAGGGATCCTCAGGCCTCGAGGTTCTTTCCCTTTGCAGGTTGTACAGTCTAAGTTGAAGCCCAACATATATTAAACAGCTTTTGGTACTGATCCTTAATGAGTTCTCTTTTTTCAGGGTTTGTCCACACATCCTGGTGTACAGAAGGGATAAAAAATGCGTGATCCTGACTGTCAGAGGTGCTCTGCTAGCATTAAAATTCAATTAAAGTGTTTGCACAAAGAGGTTTGTCTGCTGTGATCTGTGCTTTTACCAGCATATCCCACCTTTAAAACCAACTGTGGCCTCAGTTTGCATCACCACACAAAAGGGAAAGGATGATCAGTGGGGAAAACACCCTCGATCCCTAAGGACCATCGTGGACCTGCCAACAGCCATCCTTTTGGCAAACCCCATAAACTGTCCGCATCCCCTGAGAGAGCACCGGCCCTTCTGGTGGGGTGGTGGAGATCCTCAGGGGCAAATTCCCATCTGTAAAATCAACCCCACAGTGCTGAGCAGGTCCCTTTTCCCCTGCCTGGTGGGGTGAGCCCACAGGGGATCGGTTTGGGATTTCTTTTCGCTGCCACACGGCGGCAGGGCTGAGGCTGCTTCTTGACAGGGAGGAGAGCGAAAAAAAATCCTTTTGGTTAGGAATGACCTGCATTGCCTGCTAGGGCATCCTGTTAGAGCATGGTGTCCTAGCGGAGGGCTTTTTCTGTGCCTGGTAATGCTCTTTCTCCTATTTTTAGGTTGATTTTTCTAAGAAGATGGGGTACAGGTGCTCAGTCTGCAGTTCTTCCCCCCACACCGCGCCGCTTTGGTCATTTTGGCCAAGGCCGGGGTGACAAAAATACCGGGTCTCTGTAAGCTCTGCATTCAGTTAGGACAGAGTAAGTGCTACTGATGCACAGAAAGAGGCTGAAGCACAAGTTTAGGTTATTATTAGAGACAGAAGAGGAGTTCTGAGTATTTTAGCTGCAGGGAAAGGTTTGCTCAGCAAGAACACTTGTCAGAGACGGGAGATTCAGCCATGAGACACTTGAGCCCAGGAAACAAGGCCTCCTGCCCACAGAGCTTTATTTCTTTTAATTGTTATTATTTCTAATAAAATATGGAAGATAATAAAGCAAAAAATGACTGTGTAACCAAGGTATCATCTTCTTTTTTCTTTTTTTTTTCTTAATGACATCTGTGCCTCAGCAAAACAGATCCTGCAGGTAGGAGTGGGAGGAGAAAGAGTCAGCTTCCTTTGGAGTTTGTTTTCTTTCAGACTGGGAATGAAAAACCATGACCAAAGTGCCTGAATGTCTCAACATATCGCCCAAAGCTAGAGCCACAGAGACGAACAAATTTTGCGAATTCAAACAGTTCCGTAAGCGGTCAAAAATGGGAAAAACATCCATGCCAATTCACCCACTCTCTTCCTTTTTTTTTTTGCAGAATGTTAATTCAACTATATTTGAAACGCGAACAACTTGAACCAGCCCTATTTCTGCATATTTTCTCTCTCTTTTTTTTTTTTTTTAAAGTCCCCTTACATTTCCTGATGGCAAGCTGAACCGAACCAGACAAATGATGGGGAGGAACCCCGGGGCTGTCTGCCCGGGGCTGAGCTTTTGAAGGGCCACTTGGGGAGAGCAGAGTGCTGGCCAGGTCATTATTTCAAGCTCTGCAGTCCCTGGGCGAGGTACAGCACCAGAGCCCTGACCTGATTTACAGAGGCTGCGTTTATGAAACGCCAGGAGATTATGCAGAGAGCGTTCCTGAAAGGGATCATATGAGGCAGGAGACGTGAAGTCATTGTCCTGGAGCCCAAGGTGAAAGCAGGCTGGCCCCGAAAGTCATAGGAAGGCCTCGGGCTGTCTTTTGTACCGCTGTAGGAACACGGGCTGATCCTACCTAATTTATTTGGCTGTTTTCTTGCTTCAGCCTTATGGCAAAATTGGCCACTCTTATGGGCTTCAGTGTCTGAAGGATTAAAGTCAAGAGCTAACTGCTTTTCTGCAGCTCTGGGTTTCCAGCCTCATCCTCCTTCCTCCCAGCACCGGAGCTGCCCCAGCGTGGGCTCACGGGGTCCAAGGACCGCGTTTTGGGGGTTCGAGTCCTCGAAATCTTCAGCTTCATCGCAAGAGCTTCTCTGCCTCGGCTCCTGCCGTTATGCAATGCGCTCCTGGCTGCAGTTTGCGTCAGCTGGTGCAAATGCTCTGCGCAGCACGGTTTGCTTCGGGAGACCTCGGAATTACACCAGCCCCTCTCGCATCCACCATCCGCAAGCCTTTCCCCTCGGTGTGCTGAGAAACTCCGGCAACTGCTAATTATTCAGTAATGAAGTGCCTCTCCAGGGTCATCATTGTAAATCTGGCCTCTCCCAGTCACGGTTTGCTCATTAGGTAGCAGTTTTCTCAATGCAAAAGCAAATTCTCTGCCTTATGTTTGATTGGATTACAAAATTGCCTTAAACTCGGCGGAGATGATTGGGAAAAGTGTGTCTTTGCGCAGCAGTTACCATGGGAACCAAAGTGGAGAGATCTTTATAAACCAAAAGTCAAACAGATTGTGTTTCAGACAATTAATATTGTCTCACATGTTTATTCATTTGCTTTAACTCTTTCAAGCAGCATTCCGAAATAGCTTTATAAATAAAATATAATGTGTGTGTCATCTCTTTTTTACCATCGGGTGCTGCGCCAAAGAGACTCAGCGCCTTGGAGGATTCATCCCTCTCCTCTCTCGCAAGGGCACCTTGCTCCCACTCCAGCATTAATTAACTTCACCTTCCTCGTTGGCTTTGCCTCTCAGGAACATCTCGAGGCGTCAGGACACCTCAGGGGGCTCCCAGATAGGATTCGGTGTGGGAATGGGACACTGATGGGGAGAAGTGTCAGGGCTCCCATCCCATCTGCTCTCATCGCTTCTCCTGGGGAAACTCCTCCGCTGTCTTTTCTAGCTCCCCAGCCTTCTCAAACCTTCCCGTGCTCTAGTTCCAGGTTTGACTCTTTAGGGAAAGGCAGAAAAACTGACCAGGTGCCGGCAGCTGAGCCTCTGCTCCCTGTTCTCTCCCCCCAAGCCCTCCTCTCCCTCCATCCCACCCCATCTCTTGATTTCCCTCCCATGCCCTCAGCCCCCTCCCCAATATCTCACCATCCTCTGGCTCACCCTCACACACAACAACTCCTTCACATCTTAAAAATAATTAGGGTTACGCCAAAGGCCCACGTCCCACTCCAGCAGTTTCCATTTACCTTTCTCGACTGCACCCAGCTGCCGTACCGACAGCATCGCCCTTTGCCCTGCCTGCCATTGCCCTCGTGCTCCCGTTAGTTTTGAACTAATTAATTAACGGATAGAACTCTCATCGTATTCATGGGCAAGATTTTGTCCTGCGTTTGTCCAGCGCCCCTCGGAGCAGGGTTTTGGTGCGAGCACAGCTCCAAAAACCAGAAACAAGGCTGAAGACAGCCGCGTTCGCCGCACAGTTGGCTCATTTCACGCTGCTGCTCAGACCACGGGGCTGTGCCACAGCAGCTGCTCGCTTCCTCCCACCCCAGATCAGCTCCTGCTTCTTCCCTCGCCCTCTCCATTTCCATGCTTTCCCCGTGGCAGCAGGCAGCCGGCTTGGCAAGCTCCAGCAGGACCAGCAGAAGGCAAATTCCTGCGGCAAGGGTGGCGGAGCCGGCGCTGCGCGAAGCAAGCCGCCTGTTTTCGGTAGCTTCGGCCTCAGCCTGCTGAACTGATTTGGGCAGAAACCCTCCCGAATATTTGTGCCAAGGCAGCTCGCTGGAATACATCAGCGTGCAAGGGTTCAGCTTGGGAGGTGAGAAGAGGCTGAAAGCGAGGGCTTGCGGTGGGAAACAGGCAGCCAGGAGTGCCGGTGTTGCTCCTTCCTCTGCTGACAGCGTTTTGCCACGGAAGATGCACAAACCAGGGCGTTTGCTCTTGTTTTGCAGTGATTTACTCGTGTTTTACAGGATGTACTCTTGTTGTACAGGGTTTACTCTTGTTTTCAGGAGACGGTGAACAGCCGTGCTGATGGAAACCCATTTGCTGTGCTTTAGCGACAAGAAACCTGCCCTGAGGCCAGCACAGGAACCTGCCCAAGGGTGTCCAAAGACATACAAGGGGAAATTTTATTAAATTATTTGGCTTTTAAAACACCACTTTTTTTAAGAGGAAGGTCTGTGCGGGTATTCCTGTGCTGATTTAGGAGCTCCTGCAAATGCTGCGTGCACGGGGCTTGTTCAGGCGACAGAAAATAGGCCAAGTTTAGCTACAAAATGTGCTATGATGCTATGAAATATGGCAATGAAAACATCCCAGTTTGGGCCCAGTTTCTCTCTTCAAAAGCCCGTGAGGTAGGGGAGGTGTCAGCGTGCCTCGTGTTTCGCTGCCGCCACGGGAAGCGATGCCTGTGCAACAGGGGGGGCTGGAACCAGCAAAGAGAACCCGCAAAAAGCTTTCTGGCACCACTGCTTTCCAGTTCAGTCCCAGTCCCAGCCTGGCACGGGCTGTAAATATCCAACCTGTCCTTTCAGCGAGGTCTCTGGGGCCGGAGACCGGGCTGCTGTCAGGGGTGCCAGCGATGCCACTCGTCTGAAACTTGTCTGAAACCACAGCCTGAAAACTGTGCTAACCATGTTTTCTTATCCTACACCCAAATTTGGAGTCTCAGTTGTCCAGAAACAAGGATAAACAATGCTTCCCTCCTCACTGCACAATTCTCACTTTTATAAGAGCCAAAAAGCACACAATATTCCTGGCTATCCTGAACCTAACAGCAGCACGGAATTCTTTGCCATCAATCAGATGTCCTAGTACAATTACTTACACAATGCTTTTTATTTTTTTCCCCTTTAAAAGCCCTTGGAATGGCCAGTAACTTCATTGTACACCAAAAAACACCTCTCGACATTGCCATAAGCACGCACAAGTCCTTCAAACTCTTCGAACGTAAACGAAATGGGCAAATTAGTGATGCACAGCAAAGCATCCGCTGGCTGGAGTCGCATGGATGTTTCTTTTCCCCAAAGAGAATACTGGTGAAATTTCCGAATCGCGTTTGGAGCCTGCTCTCCATTTAACAGAGTGACAAATGCTGTCAGAGACCAAAAAATAAGTGACATCGCTTCTTACTTTACAAAGAAGCGCTACAGCCCCCTCGCCTCTAAGAGAAAACAACACAAAACCCAGCAGTAGAAGGCAGAGGAAAAGTAAGAGTTTGGGATTTACTCTGCAGACACAGTACCTAAAAGGAAATGCCACAATATGTACCTAAACATCTGAGAAACGTAGCTATACAAAACCTCACTGCTTGTAACACGACAGAATTTTACATCGGGGAAATAAAGGGTAATTACATTTTCTACTTAGGTCAACGTATTGGTGATTCGACTACGTTTCTCTGAAGGCAGCATCCATGCATTCTCACTAGGGATTTGCTGCATCTTTGCTGCATTTTGAGTCTCTGGGATATTTCCCCAAATTGCAGAATCGCAGACCGGCTGAGGCTGGAGGCCAACCCCTGCTCGAGCAGGGCCACCAGAGCTGGTTGCCCATGACCATGCCACAGCACCAAAACGTTTCCTGATGGTCAGAGGAAACCCCCCCGGGTTTCGCTTTGTGCCTGCTGCCTCTTGCCATCGTCTTGCCATCCTCTATAGAGGCTGTAACAGTCTGCAATGAATCAAGCAGATGGAAGATCATTTACGGGTTTTGTTCTTGAGTCCCACTCGAGTGTGCAGCACAGGACAGCCACTGGCAAAATCTTTGGTTCACGTAAGAGAAAGAAAGATGCAAGTCTACAGCTCTGGCTGAGACATCCTCAGCACTGTCAGGCACTTGCGGACACAGGGTTGGGCACTGGGCATCTTTCATACCCAAAGTGTGAAGCATCACCTCCAAACAGCAAACATTTTTCTGCTGCAATTGAGCCTTCAGGCCCCCAAATCTCAGCAGCAAGTACCACACAGATCTTTACAATGTGGCCGTGGGTAGGCAGTACCTGCAGGATTTGATGCTCTTGTAACCTTTGCTGAGCTGCTGATCTTCAAACCCATCTTACAGCTGCTGAATTTCCCTCCCCAGAATTACAAGCGGCTGGTGGTTGTTGTTATACTTTACTTTATTTTACTTTATTTTATTTAACCGCCTCTTCTGCTCGGTGGGCACTGGTCCTGGTGATGCCGTGGCCATGTCACAGGGGACAGAATGTTGGCGGTGGCCGTGTCACAGGGGGAGCAGCTATAAAAGGGCCGCAGCAGGCCAGGCCGGCCAGTCTGGCCGAGGAGCAGCCAGATGAGTGTGGGCTGAGGAGGGAGAGGAGAGGCCCTCCAGGGCAATGAAGGGCGGCCGCTCCCCTCCAGCTGTTTTTTTGTTATTACAGATAGAATCCTGGAAAGGGCAAGACCATGGCTACAGCCTTCAACATTCAGCAGGAGAGATCCCTGGACTCCATGGCCACTTGCTAAGGAAGGTCAACACCCAGTCCCTTCCCATATTGTGCCGCTGGCACCAGCCCCACTGATGTCGTGGCCACATCGCAGTGGGGCTGGTGGCACGGTGGGCCCAGGAGACGCCTGGTGTTACACATGGGCGGTTCTCTTGTTGCCTAGCCTCACCGCTGGGCATGGACATGAGCCCATGACACCACACTCGTGGCCGCCTCTCCTTGATGCATCACTGGAGACACATCAACATCCTACGGGACAGTCCTACAGAGGAGCAGATGGGGCCATCAGCTGCGGACGAGAATTCTGCAACACCCCACACTTGCTATATGAACTTGTTGATGTGTCACCTTTCCTGAATAAAAGAACTTTTCTTAATAAAATGGCTAAAAGAGCTTAATAAAACCAGCCTCTGAGCCACGTGTTTATCAGGTGGGCTTTTCGTGTCCTGTCAGTACCACTCCATTCCCGCATAGGGATAGACGAAAACACCACCAAATAAAAATAAAAATAAAAATAAAAATAAAAATAAAAATAAAAAGTCATTTTCATATGCTTTAAGGGAATAATTGAGTCAATGATTGCCTAACGAGAGCCCTGCCCTCTGTTCCCCAGAGGGTGTTCTCGCTGGCACACGTCGCTGCCGTTCTGTTTTGAAGAGCCCCGTGTGCCTTGCCCACACGTTCCTCACCGAGGGTGCTGGAGCTGCTGTGTGGGCTGATGCAAAATGTTCCTTCACCCACAGATCCCTGCCTGCCTCTGCCTTAAAATGTCATTGAGAAACCGAGCGAGAAGCCAGGCTAAAAAGGGAAGCAGCTCTGCCAGGAGCGCGCCTCCAGCACCCACCGGTGGCACGGGTGACACCGGGGCACCAAAAGGCACCGCGGGGCTGGTGGTGTGAAAGCAGGGAGGGGGCACGAGGAAGCTCTCGCTGCAGGCATCACCCAGCTTTCCTCAGCCAGAGGATGCTGGAGAAAACGAAATGTCACTGCTGAATCAGAAGCCCCGCGGGGAGGCGGTGATCATCGCACCCAGCCGTTCTCTCGAGCGCTTCTGGAGCGCGCTGCCGGTCCTTCTGTAGTGAAGGGGCTCCGAAACGGCACGTGGGTGGCTGAAACCCACAAGGACAGGCTCGCTTATCGCCCAGCCTCGACGCAGGGGTGTGCGGAGGGGCTGGGAGCTGAGCAGGGCGCTGTGCGACCCCGCAGAATTAGTGTGGGAAGCGCCGGGATGTTCGCTGGCCGCTCAGAGGGAAAGGTGATGGATTCACCTTGTTATGTGCAGGGCATCGGTGTGCTCCTGCTGCAGGGCAGGAGGTCTGATAGTCAAACACGGGAAAAACGAGCCCCCATGGTTCTTACCGAGGCATCTAAAGGAGAGGGCAGGGAGGGATTTGGCTAAAATGGCCCCGCCAAGGAGCACTCTCCCCTCCTGCCCAGCCTTGCCCCTTGTTTTCACTTCCTTACGCTCTCCCCCTCTACCACAGCCCCGTCTGCTGCCTGCCACTGAACCCAAACCAAATTCCTAAACCAAGGAGCAGCCAACAAACCACTCCTGAACTGAAACCATCCAAGCTGGTGATGTGAGGCAACGCAGCGCTCGCGGGGAGGCGAGCTGCCACTGCCACCGGGTGCACTCCGCTCTTACCAAAATGCCTCCCGACTGCCCCCATCCACCTCCTACCCTGCCCGAGCTACTGCCCCCTGAATCCACGGGAGGATAAGGGGACAGTAAGGGAATTAGGGGAACGCCGGAGGGTGTTTTCCTAGAAAGCCAAGCCACCACAGGCTGGCCGCGGGGAAGGCTTGCTGTAATCAGCCGGATTTACGGGACAGAAAGGAGAGGCACACGAAGGGGAAATCGGGCAGCTGGGAGCCGGTGGGGGAACAGCACGGGTCACAGATGTCCTGCCTTGTCACCACCCCATGCCAGCAGCAGCAGCAGCAGCAGCAGTGAGCCCGTCGTGCCACGAGCAGGCTCCAGACGCGTGGCAGCCAGCAGAGAAAATCCACCCTAATGAAATGCTTCCCCGCGGTAATTGGATTTCCACTGTAAACGAGGCCATTATGCTGATTGGCCTTGCACTTTTGGAGGCGAGGCGATGCCAGCCAGCAGCAGCTCCTGCTGGCGGACCCGGCTCCGGCTCCCTGCGGGGGCATTTCCCTAGAAATGCCTTCATCCCTGCCAGAGGGGTCGGCTCGAGCAAGGGCACGGTGGCCACACAGCTCCTCTCCGAGGTCCCCATGGAGCTTGATGGTTTTGGGGACGTTGCCTGACCTGGTGCCAGCAAGGGGAAAGGGGTGAGGGCGATTTGGGGTGCCCTGGGACCACCCACATCAAGCTGGGGGCTTGAGCAGGGTTTTGTCATCGCGGGTCCCTGCCTGTGCCACCTCCTCCCCGTTGTGTTTTCCAGGTTCTTTCGTTGCACGGGGAAATGTCACATTATAAAAAACTCACCGAGCATAAGCAAAAGGCCCAAGTGAGAAGAAAAACACGACTTCGGTTCTGCAGGTGTGCGCCGCTGAGGCTGTCCTTCAGGTTGGCTGCGAGCAAAATCCTTCCAGCGGGGCCCCCAGCATCCAGGGCTCGCTTCAGCATCGCTGCTAGGGCAAAGACGTGGGACTGGAAACGGGGCAAAGCAGCACTGGAGACCGAGATACCCCGCTGGATCAGGGACAGATGAAATAAAACGGATCTAAATGGGTGATTTGAGGCAACGCAGAGCCCTGGTGCTGTTTTTCCAGGGGAAGGGGTGTGTGCCGGAGCTCGGGCCTGAAAAACTCAAGCTGGCAATTAGGCACCTGGTTTTAATGGCAGGTAACGGGTCACCGTACCGGGCTGCCAGGGATAAAATATATGGGATATGTGGGATAAAATCCCTACAGATCTGAAATTAAGGGTTGTGTCTGCCCAGCTGTGGTTCGGTTCACTGCTGAACACACCCCTGCTTGCTCAGTGAGCCGGGACGCAGAAACCATCGCACGTTCACCCAGCACAACACGGGCCCGGGGAACAACCCCGAACACCATCACTCAGTTCACCCACGACGATCGGGTTAATAAACGAGCACGCCGGCCTCACACCCCGTGAATATTTCTCCGCTCCTGCCTCTGGACGTCTGGCTGCGTGTCTGCACGGTCGCCGAGATGCAAAACGCCACCGATTTGGCGCAGCGTCAAGAGCAGCCTCTACCTGAGCAGCCTGCAGTGGCAGCTCCCGAGGAATTTTAATCAGACGCTCACACGGCACGTGGGTTTTGACACCCGCTGCTCCTGCTGCCACCCCCAGCGTCTGTAAGGAGCGAAAAGAGGGGTTGGGGAGAGGGGAAGGGGAGAGATTTGTGGTCCAGGGTGATGTGCAGGGGTGGCAGAGCTTCTCCGCTGGCCCCATCAGACAGCCGGGGAGCTGGAGGACTGGACATCAAACACAGAGGTACCAAAAGATCCCGGGGTTTTATTTTAACACCCTACAAGGGAAGATCTCACGGTGTAAATACCGAAGCCCTGCAGCCCTGGGTGAATCCCAACCCATTTGTTTGGTGGGGAAAGGGCACGGTAATGGTGCGGTGCCACCCCAAACACCGCCGGCACCGCCGCTCTCCTGCCTCCGCCTGCCCCAAGCCGAGGAGCTTAAAAAATAATAATAAAGGGTTGCCACTCATTTATTAATGATATCATATCGAGTCCGTAGGTGCTCTTTATGGCCCCTCCAGTGAGAGCAAAGCAACGTCCCGGCAGGAGGAACGTGGTGGCGTGCAGGGACCGCGTCCCCGGAGGCTGCGGGTGGTGGGGCCGGCGTGACGCGCACCCGCTGGCTGCTCGGTGCTGGCAGCCCCAGAGGAGAAAACGCAGCAGGTTGGGGAGAAGCAGCTAAAAAGGGATTTGCGTCTTCTCCTATTTTAGCAGCGCTTTAGTCAGAGCAAGACGCATTCCCAGGGTATTTTTGTCCGTCGCGGTTTGGGAGCGCAGCCCCCGGGGAGCGGGCTGGTGGCTGCCACCGCCGGCCTCCCGCGGCGCGGCACGGCCCCGCTGCCCCCTGCGAGGGGAAGGTGGCACCATCCCGGTGCTCAACGCCTCCAGAATCCAAGCTTTTTCCCTCCACACCCACATTTTGGGGGGAAAATGGGGCTTCCCAGCTCGCCTGCCTCTCCCTGTGCCCGCAGCGGGGTGAGGGGCTGCAGCGTGCCCGTGGTGCGCAGCTACCGGGGGGCATTTGGGGGTCCTCGGCGTGCTCGGGGAGGGCTTTCCGTCAGCCCTGCTGAATTCCCGAACCCAAACGTTCAGCCTAATTCCAGTAGCCCCCAGGGTTCTGCTCTGTCTTCCCTGGACCTCAAATATCACGAGTTTTCCTTCGGCACGGCTTATTTCCTGCTCCTGTTCCGTGAGGCAGGGCACCCCCATGCAAGCGCTGTGAGCTCGCTTCGTGCTACAGCTGCTTATTTATGTGCGGCTAGCTAATTACAGCCATTAATTGGGCATTAATGAATCGAACGCCGTCCTCCAGCAGCCTGCTCGCTGCACAAAGGCAGAGCCACAGCTGCAGGGAGCACCGGGAGAGAAGGTCCTCCCCAGCGCTGCTCGGGGCTAAAGAACCTCTCCAAAATTTGGATTTCCATCGCCTTTTTTGAGCCAACACGAGGCTGTTTGGAGCCAGCCGAAGGGGAGCTTGGCTCCCCACTGAGCCCCGCCAGAACCTGGGAAATATTTTCAAAACACAGCCCAAAGGAGAGCAACTCCAAAAGCCTCCCCTGGCCCTCGCAAGCCCGTGAAGCCTACGTGCAGCAGGCGGGTAGGGACGAGACGGAGCAGAAAACAGCCTGGGGTGCCCACTTGCCATGGGCTTCGGGGTTTCAGGGGGGTTTTGCTCTGGTTTTGCTCTGCTGTAGCTGTTGAGATAAGCAACCAGGCTCCTCTTAGCCTATATGATTTATTTTTTTCCCCAGCCAGGTGGGATTTGCAGCGTGGGGACATCTGCCGTGAGTGATTCACTCCTTCCCCTCCTCTCTCCGCCGATATTTTCCCCCTGCCATAATAACGCCCCCTTTTCCCCGTTAGCCTTCCTGACACCGCTGTTTTTGGGATATTCAATGCCCAGGGAAGGGGCACGGAAAGGGCAGGGGTGGGCTTCTGGTCCCAGGGGACCCGCAGCGGGGTGCCCAGCCGTGAGCAGGGAGCTCTGGAAGCCTGCTGGAGACAGCTTTGCCCTCCTCGGGTGCTGCTAATTTTCCCCGAGCTAAATAGGGAAGACAACGAAGATCTCGGAGGCTCTGATCCTATTCTCCGGCTGCCTTCACCTCGGTAATTTCGTCTGCCCACCTCCCGCTCCTCCCCTAGCAAACCTCCACCCACGGGCACAGCTGTAGCTGCGGCATCCCAGAGAGGATTTGGAGAGCAGGGGAGACGCAGCCCCTGCCTTCAGCCGAGCCCCCCACATGTGCCTCATCCTACCGAGCTCTTTTTGTGCTTGAATTTTTGAATTTTTTTCACTATATGTTCACTGTTGAGATGCAGAAATGCCCCCTCTGGTGTCCTCAGCTGCCCTCGCCCCGCGTTTCTCAGCATCCTGCCAGGGATGCTGCTCGCAGCAGGAGCAGATGTCGCTCCCTTTTGAAGTCCCTTGCAGGCAGCATCGTCTCATCTCCAGGTCTCGCAGCGGAGCTCAGTCCCAGCCAGCAATTCCCTTTCAAACCCATCAAGATCCCGCATCATTTTCAATTCGCTCTTCCTTTGGGGCTGCTGAATAGAGGAGGGTGCTCTCCAGCAAAGAGGGCTCGTTAAGATGCAAAGAAACTTCAGACTCGAGGTCCACTTTAGCACTGCGGGAAACACCAGATTTGGCCCCAAAAAGAGCCAAGGCTCAGATTTATTTCTGTGGATGGGGCCAAGACCGGCCCCATCACCAACGCTACCCTTCTCCTGCTGCCCAGGGGCTATTGGGGTGCTTCAGGGCATCACCCCAAAACGCTGGGCAGCCAGAGCTGGCATTTCCCAACCCCGCTGCTGAGAGGTGAGCTGGGACTGGGGCTTTCCTTTGGGATCCGGCCACATCTGAAGTGGAGCTGCCCAAAAAGAGACCCCCCGAAGTCCTCCCCGTGCCTGCAGCTCATCCCCTTGGTGCATCAGCCCCGCACACCGGGCTTGGTGGGGCTCGACCCAGGGGGAGAGGGTCCCAGGGGGGCTCTGCTGTGTGCTGGGGACCCGGGGGGGGATTGGGGATGTCCCCTGGGATCTGCCTGCCCTGCCACGGGGGGTGTCACTTGTTGATTGATGTTCCTGCGGCCAACGCCGTACCCAGAATCTCTCGAGGTTGCCATGGCAGCAGGAAGGCGAAAAGGGGGGAAAAAAATAAAAAAGCAGGAAAAAAAAAAAAAAAAAAGCCAGCAACGGGCATGGGAGAAGTGATCCCCAACATGACAAAAAGCCATCCCGGAGCCAGGCTGGGCACGGAGCTGCCCCGCTCGGTGCCACCTCCCGGGGTAACGGGGTGGCAGCGGCAGCAGCTGGTGCCCCCGAGTCAATGGTTTCCAAGTTCTTTGCAGAAAATCAACGCCAAAAGCATTTGGTTTTTAAAAGGCCTCTTTTAAACAGGGAAATTTAAAAAAAAAAAAAAAAAAAAAGGGGGGGAAGAGATATCTGGGTTTGCCTGGGGAGGGGCTGGTCCCCACCGCTCTTGGCTGCGGTGCCCGACGCTGCGACAAGCACCCCGGGGAGGTGTTTGAGCACCTCGTCCCGTGCAAAATCCCAGCAAAAACCTCATGCCTGGGGAGCACGGGGGCGGCTGGCACCGTTTTGGGAAGAACACCCCAAAAGAACCAAATCGGAGGTACCTGAAGTTGCTGGAGCAGCAGGAGGTGGCGGTGACGTGGGGGAAGCCCCGGCGGGCACCCAGGGGGACTGAAGGGTGTCCGTGCTTTCACCCCGATAACAGCACCACTATCCCCCGGGAGCAGCCTCCCTGCCTCCCTAAATTATGCAAAACACCCAACCTGGAGCCAATTTATCCCATGTAATTAGCGAAACGGTGAAGGCCGTTGCATAACGACTGCAGATTGCGGGGCCGATACGCCGCACGTCACGGAAGCAGGGTGTGTTTTGACATTTATGGGAATACTTCTTATTTTTAGTTAGTTCGGTTTCCATGGCAGCGAGAAGAGGGCTGCACCAGCCGCAGCTATACATTCGCCGTCGGTCTCCCACTTCGATCAGCCCCAAACTTTGCAACTGATTTCTCCCAAATGAAGGCGTGGAACGAGGCTTGGAAAGCAAAGAGCCAGCGGGGTTCCTTGCTGAGGAAGGTGATTTCCAGCCTCTCAGCTCCTGGAAACCCTCCGGATGGGAATGCTGCAGAGGCAGAGGAGCAGCTCGTGCCCATGGGGGGCTGCTGGCACAGGGGGATGGCACGGGGACAGACCTGGCCCTGCCACCCCAGGATGGGAATTTGGGGTTGGAGGGCTGTCCCGGGGTGTTGCCGAGGGTGAACTTCGAAATAAACCCGAGGATTTTCTTTCCAGCACTGCAGATGCAGGGAATAGCCCCCCTTCGGGCTGCCTGAGGAACAGCTGAACGCTGTGGGAGGAAGGCCAGATCGCCCCGGCGCGCTGAGCTCAGCGCTGCTGCTCTCTGAAATGAGTCACGGGGCGGAAAAGTGGGGCACGGATCTCGGGGGAGATGAGTAAGTGGGCAGCGGGCAGGCAGTGGCCAAAGGAGCGCCACAAATCACCCTTGCAGTTCTCTCTTCCTAGCTATTAGCAGCAGCCTTGGCTCTCCTGATGAAAATCAGAAATTTTCCACTAAGCCCCCGGGGTTAAAAAAAATAAATAAATAAATAAGCAAATGACACCTTTGAAAGTAATCTGCCAATTCGGATTTGCAGACTTTTCAGTGCTCTGAGGCAGCATTTTAGCAGTCAGCTTTCCTCCTGCAGCCGTCGGATGTCCCCAGGTGCCGGCGTGCCACCCGGCCGGGCCTTCCTGATGGAGGAGGTTTTGCTGATGTATCTCCAGAAGCATTTTTTTTTTTGGCAGAGGCTGCCAGGAGGTGACGGGGAGCTGCTGCCACCCCTGGGCACGGCCACCGCCAGCACCGTGGGCGAGAAGTCCTCGCGGCGCTGCCGGCTGAGCGCTGCTTTCATGGAAGGGGCACCGTGTGCGTGAGCGATTTTAATTCCAGCCTGCTAAAGGAAAAGAGCATTAAATATTTAGAAGGGTTGTATTGCTAATGGTCCTTGGTGTTCCTCAGGAGGCCGTGCTCGAGCTGCTGCCCGGCAGCCAGAGCAGCTCCTGTGGCATCACCCAGGGAGCGAGGATGTGATGGAAGCAGCCAGATGCCAAATATTTTGTGATTCAAGTCGCTGCAGAGCCTGCTGAAGTCGGTGGAAAGCCTCCTCCTGATGCTGGTGGGCTCTCGGGTCTGCCCCAAGCCCAAAAACTGGCCAACCTACACGAAAACTGAATGACCTGGAGGGGTGGGATGGCAGCGGGGGTACGGATCTCAAGGTCACGCGTGCACGCAGGGAGTGATAAACAAGGATTTCTGCTGGCAGCCCAGAGCTCATCTGTTGAAAACGACTGAGGGGAAGGAAGATCGGGGTGTATTTGTTGATTATGGGATGAATTACCCCTGAACCCCCTTCTGCTCCCTCATTTATCTCCTGGAGCTGTGACAGGTGTCTAAGATGTGAATGCCATTAATTTCCCGAGTCCCACTGTCCTCTCGTCCTGTACACTTCATGCTGCTGGGGGAGCAAAGGTGTGGTGGGAGCAAAGGAGGCTGGAGGGGGATGTTGGAGGGGGTCCCGGCACCGCAGACCACCCCCGACCCTCGTCAGGCAGGGCAATTTCTGCGATTTTCCAGGAAAAAAATCGCGGCACCGATGCGATCTCCTGGGCGGCAGCGCGTCATGCATGATTCAGGGCGCGTCGCCCACCACCCCGTCTCGCTCCCATCCATCAATACCCTCCTGCTTGATCCTGATCGCTCATCTGCATTTCCAGCAGACAAAGCAAAGGCTCCCGTGACAGGAGCCAGGGCCGTCTCTGAAGCTGAGGCTCCTGGCCAGAGGCACGGGAGGAAAGCGAGAGGCAGCCCAGAAGGAGGTGACTCCTCGATCCCTCCATGTGTAATCACCGATCGCAGCGACATTAGACAAATGGATTTGGAAGCTGGGTCAGGTTAATTATTGCAGGCTCGTAGCCGCACGCCACGCGGCTCTGGGGGCAGTGACGGGTCTGACAATTGTAAATAACACTCAGCCGGAGCATGGGGATGCTTGCCTCTTGTCAAATAAAGTGAAGGCGTAAGCTGCTGCAAGCAAGGGTGGCTTCCAAATGCTCTGCCTGCGCTCCCCCATGGAGGGCTTTTTCCTCTTTCTGCCCATTTGTCTGGTCAGCATAGAGCTAAAGCAGAAATGGCATCGCATAGCTGCCGGGATGAGAAATGGCCAAGGGAAGCAGGAGGCAGAGCGAGCGAGGAATGTCGGCTTTGCTTGGGCAAAACAGAAAGTTCACTCGCTCCTTATCAGGCTGAGAGATGGTGGTGCCTTCCTTGAGCATCTCAGCTCATCCACTGGGTCGTCCCCCCATCCAAATACCGACGCAGCAGCTGGGAATTGTACCTGCTAGCTGGATGAACCGCATGAACCCCAAGGGAGTGGCACCACCTGCGTCCCCACAGAGGGATGAGCGAGGCAGATGGCGACAGCTCCCTTTAATCTGCCCAAATCACAGATTTAACAGCGTGGCTCAGCAACAGCGGTCAGCAAAAGGGGGCAGACAGCCCTGCTTTGGTGGCAAAATCCCAGAGGAGGTGACAGACAGCCTTGGAGTGCCCCCAGTACCTCTGCCACCTCTCCATCCTGGAAACGGAGGTGCTCAGGAGCGGTGGGAGGCACGCTGTGCACGTGTGGCTCAGCTACTTCAGAAAATAACCTCGATAAAAAATAATAATAATAATAATAACTTTAATTTATCAGTTCCCAGCACTCTGGGATGCTACGGACTGGGCAAAGGCAACCCAGGAGCGCTGGTACCACAGTGGTGGCTGTGAGGAGGGAGCAGAGGTGAGCATCCCACCCTGTCTGGATGTCCTCAGCACTGTGGCTGAGCGCTGCTGCCCTCCCCTCAGATCCCTATGCTTCGTAGGGATTTCTTCCCTCTGCTGTTATAGGCAGGACGAGACCGCTAGCAGCTATTCCAGGCAGAGCAGCACTTCAGGACGCTCGCCTTGCAGAGAGCTGGGGATAAATCACCACGTTCAGCCGTAGGACAGAGCACAGACAGCAGCATCGCTTGGCAAACACAGCGGAGGAGCTCTCATGGGACCGGGCTGCGGTGCATCCTGCTTGGCTGTGTACCAGGGAACCTGCCTCCAGGCAGCCTTTGTGGAGATGTCCAGATCAGATCCACATTTGGAAACCTAATGAAGTACTTCAAGCAGGGGAATAGAAACAAGTCTGAGGCTCCGCCGGTCCCTGGGTATGAAGCAGAGGAACCACTGACAGACCACTGCCTCCCCTGGATGGACTGTCCGGGCTCTGAGGGCACTTCATTGCTTCAACGAGCCTCACCTAGGAGCCCCACAGCCCTCTGCCCAGCTTCCCAGAGCTCCAGGTAAGGGCTCTGCAAATTTCTGGAGCCCTCTAAACTCCAATTTTGAGTCTTTTCCTTGCCAGAGGCCCCCTGTGCCTCCAAGCTCTCCTTCCATAGCTCTCAGGTCAAGGCTCCTCTCCCAAAGGCATCACCACAGAACGGCTGCAGCCCCACACGACCCCAAACGTGGGCAGGGTGCTTCAAAGAGAGGGAAATGAAAGCTAACGCAGAAACATTCCAAGTAATTTGAATTTTCAGCTGGCTGAAAGGGAGCCGCTATGCAGCACCGCACGTTGCCAGGTTATTTTTAAGACCTCAGGTGGCCTTTGGGTTAAGAAAGGTTGAAAAAGGCTGCTCTGGGTAGCAGTGGGAGACACCCTGGGGTCTCTGGGGAAGCTCAACTGTGCTCAATGCATATCTCTGATATGGGTATCAACACGTTAATTTTATAGACAAAACGTGAATCTATCAAATTATTAATAGTGTGTTGCATTTATTATGAACTCACACTCTCGGTAGAAGCCCTAGGGGACCCCCATACCACACACATCCCATCTTTTGCAAAATTTTCCCCCAAAACACTCCCGTTCTGCTTGGACTTTGGCTCCTCCACTGCCCTCTGCCACCAGTGCTCAGCCAGGGGCTCAGCGCCCTGCAAAGCCCCTGCAGTGGCAGAATGACATGGAAAGGGCTCTTAAATGTGACGAGAGGGGGCTCTTAAATGTGAGGATGGGGCTATTAAATGTGAGAAGGGGGCTCTTAAATGCGAGGATGTGGCTATTAAAAGCCAGGAGGGGGCTGCACGCCAGCAGGGGGCTGTGCTGCCAGGCACCTGTCCCACCTCACTGCCACCCTCAGCGCTGGGTTCTGTCACCGCAGAGCCCACGAGGAGAGCCCACCGCACGTGAAACGAGTGTAAAACAATCACAAAATCGGAGAATAAGGCTTTAAAAGCCGCCCGCCCGGCACCCAGCGGGGGCACCGCGGCCCCGACCCGCGCTTGCTGCCTGAGGGGCCGGCGGCCGGCCGCCATCTTGGGGGGCACCCGCGGGGCTGCGGGCGGGCGGGAGCGGGCACCGGGGGCTGCTCGGGGGGCCGGTGAGGAGCCGGTGCTGACGGGGCTGCTCCCCCGGGGGGCTGAGGGGACTGCGGCGGGGCGGCGGGGACACAGTAACGGGGCGGGGAAGGCGGCGGAGGCGGGCGGAGGCGGGCGGAGGAGGAGGACCCCGCCGCCACCGCACCGCCGAGCCCCGCGGCTCGGCGCCGCAGCCCTGAGGCGAGCCCCCCGCAGCGCCCGGCCGGTGAGGGGGCGGGCAGAAAGGCGGACGGACAGGCGAAAGAACCAATAGCTCCGCTCCGCCCGCCCCTTCAACCGGCGTTGGGCCAATGGGGGAGGAGAGGGGCGGGGCCAAGCGGGCCGCGCGGCGGGCGGGCGGCGGGCGGGCGGCAGTCGGCGCTGAGGCGCGGTGCGGTGCGGGTCGCTCCGCTCCCCGTTAAGCTCCCCCCCTCCGGGCAGCGCCGCTGCTCTGCCCCGCTCCCTGATGGAAGAGATGGAAGAGGAGCTGAAATGCCCGGTGTGCGGCTCCTTCTACCGCGAGCCCATCATCCTGCCCTGCTCGCACAACCTCTGCCAGGCGTGCGCCCGCAACATCCTGGTGCAGACGCCGGAGGCCGAGTCCCCTCAGAGCCGCCGCGCCTCAGGCTCGGCCGTCTCCGACTACGACTACCTGGACCTGGACAAGATGAGCCTCTACAGCGAGGCCGACAGCGGCTACGGCTCCTACGGCGGCTTCGCCAGCGCGCCCACCACCCCCTGCCAGAAATCCCCCAACGGCGTCCGCGTCTTCCCCCCGGCCGCCCCGCTGCCACCGCCGCCGCCCTCGGCTTTGGCCCCTCCGCCGCCGCCCCGCAGCGCCTGCCTGACGTGCCCGCAGTGCCACCGCAGCTTGGGCCTGGACGAGCGCGGCCTGCGAGGTTTCCCCCGTAACCGGCTGCTGGAAGCCGTCATCGACCGCTACCAGCAAGGCCGGGCGGCCGCCCTGCGCTGCCAGCTGTGCGAGAAGGCGCCCAAGGAGGCGGCCGTGATGTGCGAGCAGTGCGACGTCTTCTACTGCGAGCCCTGCCGCCTGCGCTGCCACCCGCCGCGGGGCCCGCTGGCCAAGCATCGCCTGGTGCCGCCAGCTCAGGGCCGGGTGAGCCGGCGCCTGAGCCCTCGAAAGATCTCCACCTGCACCGACCACGAGCTGGAGAACCACAGCATGTACTGCGTGCAGTGCAAGAGCCCCGTCTGCTACCAGTGCTTGGAGGAAGGCAAGCACTCCAGCCACGAGGTCAAGGCGCTGGGCGCCATGTGGAAGCTGCACAAGGTGAGCCCGGGGCTGCCTCGCCGCCGGGACGAGCCCTGCGTGGGGTTCCCTTTGTGTAATGGGGTCGCGGGCACCCCACGTTGGGGGCAGCATCCCTCCGTGCGTGGTTGGGGGCACCGTGTCCCCGTGCCATCCATCCACCCTTGCCTCTGGTGAGCGTCGCCTGCCCGTCCTGGCACCCTCAGCCCTCTACTTTTGGTGGCTTCGTGCAGAAGAGGGCAGGAGAGGCTCCCCAAAGATAACGGGAGAGGCTCCCTGAACCTGCTGGCAGGCTGGGGAAGGCAGGTGGGAAGGATGCTGCTGGCAGGAGGGAGGCGTGAAGCCTCGGTGGCTGAGGAAGGGCTGCCCGCCTCCTCCCGCACCCTGAGTCATCGGGAAGAGGAGGAGGAGGAGGTGGAAGAGGAGGAGGAAGGCCGGCAGCAGGGAGAGGTGCCTGTCCCTGCATGCTGATCAGCGCGGCTCTCTCCCACACGCGTCCTCGCTGGGGGAGAGGGTCCTGGGGATGCAGCCAGCGTGGGCTCAGCGCCACCCAGCTCATGCTGCAGCCTCCCTCCTCGCTCACAGCACGACCCTCAGCTCATCCCCTCGGGGAAACGGGCAGAGGGGACGGGGCCGTGGGTGGACAGGGCACGAGGGGATGCGCTACGCTCCTTGTGTGAGCTGCAGGAGATGGGTGCTGGCAGCAGGAGTCGGGGAGAGGTGGAAACACACATAACCCTGCTGAGAGGGGCTGGAGGATCCATCTAGGGGGCTGTCTCCGCGTTGTGCTTCGCCGTGTGGCTCCCTGGGGTGCCCAAACGGCTGGGCTGCAGCTCCCGGAGCTGTGCTGGGGCCGCGGGCGCTTGGCACCGTGCATGAGAGAGGAAAAAAGCTGCAATTTGCACCTCTTGCTGCTCCTGGCCCTGCTTTCCTGGGGGCAGCGGGGCTCTTCTCCCCCGGCACGGCGGCTGGCAGATGCCGGGAGCATCTTTCCTGCTCGGAAACCCAGCCCGTGCTCGCCGCATTCGAACCCCGGCGCCAGCTCTCCTGCGGGAGCAGGCAGCTCTCCAGCCACGGATGGATGGGCTGGGGCCGTGCCGACACGCAGCGGGGCAGGACACGGCCCCGGAGTTCAGCGGCGCTGTTAAAACAAGAGGAATCTCGCGGGTGCCAGGCCTTTTCGCCAGGCTGTGGGGTCCTCGGGTGCAGCAAGGCGTTAGGAGCACCCGTGGGTGTCTGGGCAGCTCGGTGCTGCTCGAGGTGCAGTCCCTGTGCTCTGCAGGGTGGTTTATTTGTAGGTGAGTGGTTAGGATTTGTTTCAAAACACCTTTTTGGGGAGAAGGCTTTATCAGGGTGGTGTTTCCGTGATGTGGCCAGCAGGCACAGACCTGCCGTGCAGATCTTGCCTGCGTTTCTGCAGTCTGTGTGTGTTTTCGGGATGTGACAGGCAGGGATTTGTGGCCATTTGGCACCGGTTGTTTGTTAGGGGAGGGAAAGAAATTGGGTTAAATCCTTCAATATTGTAAAACTGAAGGGATGGCCCCACTGCCAGAGCTCAGGGGTGCTCCGAGGGGCAGCGTAACCAAATTGAGGCCTTTGGACGGGTCAGGCTTTGTGGAGCTCGTTTAAACCAAGCCAGCAGGACCACCAAACCCCACGGGCCTGGCTTAGGAACCAAGCCACCTTCAGCCTGGAGCTGGTGAGCATCCTGCAACACCACCTCCCTGCCCTCCTGGGGGTGGCAAGACGTGCCTGGAAGGTGACAGACCCTCTTTGCCTGGGCCTTTCGGCGAGGTGAGTGCTTGTAAGGGGCTCCTGCAGCTCGTAGGAAGAGACAGAGGAGTCCTGTGAGAGAGGGGTGAGAGGGAAATCGGGTTTTCACCCGAAATGTCCTCGTTGTGTACGTAGGTTGCAGCCGCCGGCCTGCGCCCTGCCGAGACGTGGTGCTGCTTGTCATGTCAAAGGCAGGAACACAAGATGGAGCTGGATCCTGCGTTCGCTGCACATTCCAGGCCCTCTCACTGACAGTGCTGTGTATAAATACGTATTTATTTATTTTTTCAGACAAACTGAAGGGTTGCGGTGGTGGGTTTCCATCACAGAGGCTCGTGGGGCTCAGCCTCGGTTCTTCACCAGCACCTTCCCCGTTGCTTTTTTGTGGTTTTTGCCCCGTTGCTTTGGCAAAAGGAAATATTTGCTGCTGAAACAGAAGCGTGGAGGGTCCTTAACCTCCTCCTGTTGCATTTTCCCAAGCCTGGCTGCGAGGGTCTCCCAAATCCCAGCACCCTTGCCCTGCCAGCAGTGCGGGGTGCCTCCTGCCTTCCCCAGGGCTGCGTTGTGCTGGGGGTGCCAGGGAGGTGGAGGTGCTTTGAGGCCAAAAAAAAAAAGGCAAGAAATGGCTGAGGTCGGTGGATTTACACCAGCTCCATGTGTCCTGCAGGCGATGCTGCCTTTTTGTATCAGGATTTATTCAGAAAGCAGCTTTCTGCCCTTCCCTCTGCGCTTACCTCGGTTAAGAGAGCGAGGAGCATCCAAGAATACCCCATTAATCACAGGTAACGAGGGACAGCACGTTTTACAGGGTGTTCTTGGACTACTGCAGCATCCCCTTGATGCCAGGAGGCATCTGCTGAGGTCTGTGCAAATAAAAACGGGCCCGGGGCTGCCTTGGAGGGGGTGTAAATCCCTGCAGCTCCAGTGGGAAGCCCTAAAATGCAGGGACTGGAGCAGGCAACGCTGTGCTGCGCCATCCAAAATCCCTGTGCCCTGCATGTACCAACCCTTTTCCATTCTTTCCACGTGGAGGTGCGTTGGGTTTTTAATTCTGGCTGCTTCACGAATGAAGGATCCCATAAACTCGGTGATTTTGGTCAGGAGCACGCCAGGTGAGACGAGTGGAAATCCAGCAGCGAAAAAATCAGCCTGTGGACCAATTCTCGTCTTTTTCTCCCCAAAATGTCAACAGGTGGCAGTGTGTCAGCCAGGGAGCCTCCTGACACTGCATCCGCAGCTGGAGAAGCAGGAGAACGAGGGAGCAGCGAGAGCAACCGCGGCTCCTGGGGTTAAGGAAATGATCCGAGGGTGAGAAAAAGGCATTGCTGTTTGCTTGCCGGCATTGTGAGCTGTGCCAGCAGCCAGCACGAGAGCTGACAGCCATGCAGGGTGGTTCGTGGTCTGAGACACGTTCTCCAGAGGCTTATGGTGCTGCTCTCTGCTTTGCTGCTTTCTGTAGTCCTAAATAAAGCGCCCCAAAGTTCAGGTTTGTGCGGTGAAAGCCTTGGTGTCTCTCGTTAGAACCTGCTCTGCTGTGAGCACAACCCCGTCGTGCATCTTCACAGCGATCTTGTGTGGTTTTCTAACAACTCGTATTTGGTATAGGAATCAAAAATGCTTATTAGAGGATCTGAGGAGGCTTGTAGTGTGCTTTCTACGTTGCCAGCACGCAGCACTTGGAGGTATTTTAATTTTTATTCCTAAAGGCTTGAAGGAATGCCCCGCATCGCCCGGTGGCATGATAAACCTGCTTACTCTTTTAAAGCAGACCACTTTCGACTTGCCCCTGGTGTCCCTGGCTATATCAAGGGCTAATTAACCAACAACAGGCGGATTATTGCATCTCCTGCCCTGTTCCCTGCTCCGTTTGTCTCGGGGGAGTCTCTCTGTGCGGCCGGCCATGCGTTGTGCCCTCGCTGTCTGGGTTGTTAAATTAGCTGCTAAGTAAGCCAGCTCGCTCCGTGCCCGCTCGGATCGTCCTGCTGGGATGAAAATCTAATCAGGGGAAGCCAAACTATGGCAGTGGTGTCGATCCCTGGTGAGCCTAGCTCAGATCATACACGAGAAGGGTGGCACAGTGCAAGTCTGCTCCCCGTGGAGAGGGTAAAATGTCCAACTGAGGCTCCCAAGGATGGTTCCAGCTGTACCAAAAACACCACGGGTTGGCACACCAGCGCTCCGGGACCTCTGGTGTGGGGTGGCGTACAGAACAAGGGTCCCACCAACGAATCTCAGAAATAAATGAAGTTTTTAGCAAGGAGATGCCCGTGGGTGGGATCAGGGCGCAGTTCTCACCCCCAGCAGCGCCACCTCGCCAGCTAACGCAGAGAAACCTGGCACTTTATAACGTGGAGGGGGGTTGGAGCTGAGAGCCACGTGTCAGGGGGCTCAGCCCTCCTGTTCCAAGGAGGATTTGGGTTTTGGCCCCCGGGGCCAGCTGGCTTTCTGCTCTGGAAGGCTCCTGGTCGGAGCCCCGTGCCGATGCGGGGAGAGCACCCCCGTACAAACAGCCTGCTCTGATTTTTGGCTGCGGTCTCCCCACTTGGGGCGTGCAGAGCTGGCAGAAGGGAGGCAGAAGCGATGGGCTCGTGGCTGTGACCGGAGGCCAGCTCTCCCTGCTGGGATTTGGCCTCGTGGTGCTGGCCAAATAACTCAGGAGGCTCCCTGCCTGTCCTCCTTCCTCGCTCAGACTCCTCTATCGCGTCCAAAGCTGCATCAAACGCGGTGGCTCAGCCCGTGCAGCTCAGGCACGGCCAAGCTGACCTGTTCCCGTCCTGGAGCAGCACTTTTCCCACCCCGAGATGGAATTCCCTGCAGACGAGGACCCGATGGGGTTTGTGCCACAGCTCGGTGACCCAGAGCCAGCGCCTCGACGCGGTTCCTCGCCTGTGAGATGATTTCTCCCCTCCCCTGGAGCCCAGCAGCACCAGCTCGTTACCGGCTACGAAATCCAAAGACAGCTCCCAAAGAGAGAAATATTCTGAGGGCACGGTGAAATGCAGCAGGAGGGGAACGAGCCGTGTCCTCTGGGTGATCCGAGCTTATGTGAGCAGCTTGGCAGCGGGGTCACAGCTCACGGAGCTGTCGGCGTGGGTAAGGATCCTTCCTGCCGTCGGATCCAGCTTCCAGCAAGCTGTGGATCGTTGTAGCTGTCACGAGGTTCATCAGATCCTGGGGATTTTTTTTTTTTTAAGGCCAGTCCGTGGCTCTGGAGAGATCCCCAGCTTGATGCCGGCTGGGTCTGCAGTGGCAAAACGTGCAGAGCCTCAAAGTCTTCAGATAGAGCTAAGATGCTGTGCCATCGAGTGCCGTGGTTTGTTCCAGCTCTGCTCTGCGCGCCGCAATTTGTGTTTTAATTTTAATCATGAGCCACTGATTTTTAATTCAGGCACCCGGAGCCTGCAGCTGAGCACCAGCAGCGCTGGGCAGGGCAGGATGCGGGCGCTGTGTTCCCGAGGGCTGCCACCACCCCGCACGTGCTGGGCAGAGGAAGAGCAGCCAGGCAGGAGGAGAAGGGCCCCTTTGTGCTGCTCAGAGGCAATTTTGGCCACGTGCTCCCTGCAGCGAGCCCCTGGGGTCCTTTCCCACCGGTTTCCAGCGAGCGAGCTCAGCTGGGAGAGGCCGGGACAGATCCGAGCTCCATCTCTGCACGTGTGGAGCCCAGGGGTCACCGCGGGGCCACCCGGGAGCTAATTAAGAGTCAGGGCTAATGAGCTCAGGCAGAGCACCGGGCTAAGCTCCGACGCCTGCAGGAGTCTCTGCACCCTCTCCTGCACCCCAGGAGCCTACCTGATGGAAAATGATGCTGGTCACAGCATGGTTAGCACTTCCACACCCCGTGGAGCCCCTCTGCTCCCCGTACAGGTGCTGCTCCATCGCACCGTGCCCCGAGCAGGGGCTCCTTGCTGTGCACGAAGCAGCAGGAGGAGCGAAACGCACCCCACGTTCCCCTCTGCTGCTGGAGCCCGGCGGCGGGGAGAAGAAAGAGCATTTTAACAAGCTGCTCCCGGCCCTGCCAGCACGCCGTGTGTTTGCTCTCCGCGCCCAGCAGCTCCTCTCCCATTCTCTTTAAAGTTTGTTTTCGTCACGGCGGAGCTGGGAACCGGAGAAGAGCTCCCGAGACGCCCGGTGCCGTCCCTGCGAGCCGGCCGGCGTGGCGCTGCGTTTGAAGCTGAGCTTATAAAGATTAGCAAAGCACCTCCTTCCCCGGGAGCTCCAAACCCTCCGAGGGTTTGTTGGAAGAGGCTTCTTTTCCCCTTCAACTTCACAGGGGCTTTGGAAGAGCCCTTCAGCCAAGTGAGAAGTGGGCTCTGCAGGTCGAGTGGGCTCTGCCTGCCAAACACGTGTCCCAGGGGCTCCACAGACCCTTTTAAATACGTTATTTGTTGTAAAAGAGGTATGAAATGTATCACTTCTGAATGTGTTTGCGTGTTTATGGTGTAAAAGCGTTTGATTTTGTTGAAAGTGAAGTGCTGCAAAGCCTCCTGTGCCCTTCGGGATGCTGCCTGCTGATTCTTGCTAAAGGTTTCAATGATTTCTTATCCCACCTTTGACCTGCTGATGTTTTTAACGAAACAAGGGAGCAGAGCCTCCTGCGGGGCGCTCTGCCACTGCTGGAGGCGGAGAACTGCCTTCTGCTCCCCCTCACAACCACAGGGGGATGTGTCTGGGTTTTCGAAGGGGCCATCGTCAGCTGGAGGAAACCCTGGGCACGGTGAGCACACAACCAGGGTCTTGTGGACAGAGATATTTGTTTGTCCTCCCCAAGACCGCCTCCTCTCTCGCTGTCACCCTCTTTCCCCTGCCCTTCCCACCTTTCCCCCTGCTCCATCTGCCCGTGCCCAGCTCCCTCTCCTCGGGTCTCTGCCCCTTTGCAGTCCAGCACCCGTCCTTGCTCCTTTCTTTAAGCTCTTGGGATCACTTCTTCCTTTCCTTTTTTAAAAAAAACAACAAACCCTTACTGAAGCAAACGTGAATTATTCCCCCTCCCATCCCTCGGTGCTTTTTGGGTTCCCATCTTCCAAAATGCTCCTGAGTGGTTCAGTGAGTCCACCGAGGTGAATTGCTCGGCCCCAGCAATTCGGGAAGCCTTCAGCTCCCCTCGCCTTCTTGCTCGCTGTGGGCACGCTGACAGGTCCTTCATCACTTCCTAATCAGCCTAATTTAATTCTTATAAAAGAATAATCTTTTAAAGGTACGCATTAGCGCAGCTGCTCGCAAATTACTCATTTATTCTTCTTTTGTTGTTAATGGGTCTGCAGTCTCGTAATCCACCCGGTTTGGTTGGCCACCCTAACGGTATCCCCTTCCCCTGCCCACCTCCCTCGTAGCCTCACGCCACCTTTGAAGGTTTTCTCACCCGTGCCAAATTCTTATTTCCACTGGAAATCTTAGCGGGGCTCCCGGGAGGCCACTTGAAAGCCGTCCCCCAAGCGCAAGGGATTTAACATCCCCCTTGGATGCTTGTCAGGCATTAACACCAGCTTTAAAGCACTAGCCAAGAGCGAAGTTTTTTTTAAAAAATAATGAATAAAAAAACCCACATCCTCCTAAAAATGTCAGGCAAGCAAGGGGGGTTGCTGTGTCCTCTAGGACAGGGTGGCCAAGGCGCCGAATGCAGGGGGAGGAACCACCCCGAGGGGCTTGCAGCCTGCTTCCTCGGGTGCTGTTTGGGGAAGGATTGGTAAAAATCATCGTTAGTGCGGCTAATCGGGTTGGGATTTAACTCCACAGTCATCAGGCTTAAAGACTTAATGCAATTATGGGATGGCAGAGCCGTGCGGGGAGGGGATAATTGGGGTGGAGGCGCACGGGGCTGTGTGGGGACACGTGGCGGGGTGCCTGGGGGATGTGGTGCTTGCAGGCACGCTCCTGCGCTAGCTGCAACCCCAAAAACTACTCAATATTTTCTGTGTGCTGCCTGCCCCAAAAAACGTGCCCCAGACAGGGGGATAACTGACAATAAACCATCGTTTTGTCCCTCCTGGATTCCTTCTCAAGGCTGGTTTTGCGCTGGGAGGGCTCCGAGGGGAAGCAGCGCCCAGCAGCAGCTCTGAGCAGGGCGCACGGCGCTTTTTGGAGCACCACGAAGCCAATTCCTGCACTTTCCCTCCAGCACAGACTCGTGGTTTGTTTTTTTTTTTTTTTCCTAGCGGTCTGTCTGCAACTTGTCCTGCCCTTTCTCCCCCTTAGGAGAAGGAAATCTCCATGAGGCCCCAATCTGCCTGTTCCCCGGGCAGCCAGCTGGCACTAGGGGTTACCAGCTATACTCTTAGACCCTTCCTTGACTGATTTCAGCCCTTTTGCCACAAAATCAGCTGTGAGCACCTCCACGTGCTGAGGACAGGGCCTGGAGATGCCGAGCTGTGCCTGGAAGGGAAGGGAAGGAGCCCGGAGAAATCCCCGACCAGCTGCGGGTCGTCCTCTGCCTCTCGCCAGCCTCATCCATCTCCGGGAGCACACCGACGCCGACGGGCAGCAAATGAGCCCTGCGCTCCCAGGGATGCTTGGAAAAGCCAGCAGCAGCATGGCAGCAGCTATAAATCAGCAATAAATTAGCGATAAATCAGCGATAAATCAGCAATAAATCATCAGCGAGCTCCCAGCCATCAGCAGGGCTGTGCTCCTCCAGCCGGCACGAAGGGGAGCCTCGTCTCCCCTGCCATCAGCCCCTCTCTGCAGCCCCTCCCTTGCCTTATTTTCATTATTAACATTATAATATTACTAATATTTTATTTTTTACATCTTGTATTTTTTCATTATCAACATATAATCATTTATATTGCGCGTTGCCCTGGTTTCAGTTAGGATAGATTCAGTTAGGATAGATTCTAATTGATTTTTGATGTTATAAATGATACTTAGATATTCTAATTGATAATATAAATATTTTTTATTGTGTCCTGGCAGTCCTGCAAGCTGGGAAGCGTTGGCTTGGACTGAGCAGGTGGCTTCCCAAACACCAGAAAAGTCTTTTTTGGAGGGGAACCTGGGGCTCACCCCGCTGGTACAGACAGGCTGGCGGATGTCTCAGCATCCCTCACCCTACATTTTTTTGGAAACTCGAGCGAGGAGGCAGAGCTCTGCGTGTGCTCCCCGGAGCAGGGAACCCCTGGGGCTGCTTCGAAAGGCTGGCAGCAAGGTCACGGTGCTCGGGAAGAATATCTCCTTGTCTTCTTTTCCAGGCTGCAGCCTTTCAGTCGTTTCTGCCTGCTGAGGAAGGACACTGCCCCAGTGTGTGCCCGCACAAAGCCAGCGGCCGGGGCCATCTGTGGGTACAATTCCTCCTCTGCGCCCTGCTCTGCTGGGTTTTTTTCACCAACACTATCAAAAACTCGGTGATTTTAACCAATTCTGACCAAGTGGTCGGAGGCAGCCTTGGTCCACGCGGTCTGGGTCCTGCTCTTTGTGGGCGTTGGGAGCCCTCAGCCTTTTTTTTTTTTGCCCTCCCACTTTCTTTCAATGAAAAAGCCGTAATGAAAAAGCGGCTAAAAGCTAAAAAGAAAAGCTAAAAGCTACAGAAAAAGCAGCTAAAAAGCAGCCGAGGAGCTCTCAGTAAAGCTGAGCAGCCTCTTCCGTGGTCTCAGGCAGAAAGACTGAGTGCCTGGCCCCCCCCTAGCAGGACCCTCCAGGGTTTTGGGTTAATTCCAGCGGCTGTAGCGGCATCTCCGCCTCTTCCCGAGATGCGGGGGGCCCTGTGCAGGCGCTGGAATTAATTCCTGTGTCAACTGCCCCGGAGATAATCGGCTTAGCAGATCCCCAGACCCTGCCTCGCGCGTGCGGGGCAGCATCTGCTCGGCAGCAGCAGCAGCCCCCACGGGCTGTGCGAGCATTTCGCCTTCTGTGGGGTGGAGCAGGGAGAAAACCCCGATTTTGGGGGCACCAGGCTGGCTTTTGGGGCGCTTTGCTGCCTGATTGCCCTCCGAAGACACCGAAGGGTTGCGGAGGGCTGCAATGGACGTGGTTTCCAGCAGCCCTGGGGGTGTTTTCGGTGAGTTTTCTGCCCCGGGGTGGCAGCAGCTATCCGGAGCCCATCCTGCAGAGCCCTCGGTGCCACGGAAAGGGGACGGGATCCCCTGAGTGCTTCGGGGACAGAGACTGAAGCCCTTAACTCCCATTAGTGCTGGTGGGAGCTCCTGGGGTCTCCTCTTGCTGCTTTGGAACAAGAGCCCTTGACTTTAGGGCTGCGCCAGGCGATGTTTTTCTGCGTTTCACACATTAATTCAGGGGAGGGGCAGCAGGGTTGCCCTGCCAGAGCATCCCCCAGCCCATTCTTTCATCCCCAATCCTTCAAGACCTCAACGTGAGCCTTCATCACCCCCAACCACACTCCTCCATCCCTCCTTTTTCCCCTCTGTGGCGTTCCTGCCAGCTGCCTCCCTGTTTCCTTGCCCAAAACACCGCGACTGCCCCTCGTGCGCGCTGAGGAAACCCTCCGAAGCGCCAGGCTGCCCTAAACCCTGGCTGTGCTCCAAGGCTGATGGCTTTCCAGGGAGGCACCTGGAGGATTTATGGCCCCAACGGGGCCGTTTAATTCCTCTCCACACCCCCGACTTGCAGACAGAATAACAGAATAACAGCAGGAGTGTTTTTTTCTGTGTCCCACGGCTGTGAATCCCGTTGTCCCCGCAGAGCCGCGCCGCGCGCACCCAGGCGTGCCCTGCGCGCGTTCCCATCCGCTCTCCCTTGTCACACAGCATTAATTAACGCTGGTTAATGGGCTAACCACGGTGGCTCGCAGCTCCTAGCCCCCAGCTGGGTGCATCCCCAGCAGGGAAGCAGCGTGCTGTTTGCTGGATGAGGCTGCGAGGCTGCGAGCTCGCCCCGCCGGGGAGCCGCGCACCTGGGGGGCATTTTGGGGATGCAGCAAGAGCTCTTCCAGGAGACCTGTGCCTCCTCGAAACAGAGCTCAGCCCCTTGTGGACAGGGCTGAGCTCTGCTTTGAGGTCATTTCGCTCTGGTGACCTACCCGTGGGCAGCGCAGAGCTCTCATTAAATTTTAAGGGCGCATTTAAAGCGTTGGCCCATTAGGAGAGCCTCAAAGAGTTATGCTGAGATAAAGATCCTTTTCTTTTTTTTTTCCCCAAACGCATGTTGATTTAAAAAAAAAACAGCTTTCGGAAGGCTTTATGGAAGGAAAAAGGAAAGAAAAACCACCGTGCTGCAATTTTAATGAGGAGCTCGTAAACCTCGCGAGCTCCCGCTGCTCCCCTGCATCAGCTGCTCCTTGATCCTGCCAGGGCTGGAGCTGTGCACGGGGGCAGATGGGAGCTCAGGCCAGGAGCCACGGGGGTTTTTGGGGGGTTTTTGGGGAGGTTTTGTCGGGGAGGGGACGGGATCTCGCAGGGGACAGCTCGGGGCGAGGAGCCCGGCAGGCTGCTGAGCTGACTTAGCAATCCCGTTTTTATTAGAGATGCACTCACTGATTATCTCTGTGTCCTAATGACCGGGGCACGATAAATCACCAAGGAAATGCTGAAATCACTGGGGTTTTATTAACATCTCCGGGGGAGGCAGTGCCGCAAGGTCGTTTTCTGCTCTCTGCTCTCTGACAGCCAGGCAGCCAGCCCACCTCCTCCCCCTGCCCCTGCCACATCCCCAGGAGCACAGCGTGACCACGGAGGGTTAGGTTTTGGAGACGTGGGGCCATCTCCGCCCTAAAACCCGCGTGCTGTTTGCAGCCCCCCAAAAGGCGAGATGTCTCCAAGAGGTAACTTATCACGGGGGATTCGCCCGGCTCCTGGAATAAGGCAGCCAGGGAGGCACACCGGGTCTGCTCCTCCCAAATCCAGGGCAGCTGAGCTGGTGGCTAACCCCTCTTTTTTCCCTTCCCACCCCCAGGGCAGCAGGGGCAGGAGGACGCCTCCGTGGGGCTGCTGAAGGCTGCGCCCTCCCGGGAAGGCGGCGCAGGGACCGCGCTCCGTGCCCAGCCCCAATGCGCACACGTCGGCTCCTCCGGCACGAGGACGAGGTCAGGATGTGGAAATAACCCTGCTCTTTCTTCTTCCTCCTGCAGAGCCAGCTCTCCCAAGCCCTCAACGGGCTGTCGGACAGAGCCAAGGAGGCGAAAGAGTTCCTGGTCCAGCTCCGCAACATGGTGCAGCAGATCCAGGTAGCGCGTCTCCCGGGGCAGGAGCAGCCTGTCTGGGGATCCTCTGCCCCGTCTCCCCGCTTGGTTTCTAGGGAATCCTCTCCCAAAGGGGTCCGCAATCAGCACCTGCCTCTTTTCATAGCATCCCCGTGCAGTTTTTCCAAAAACTGCTCCTCCCAAAGCCACCCCGCTGGCGTTCTGGCTGTGCCCCCCGCCGTGACCCCATACCCAGACCCGAGGCTGTGGTGGGATGCACCAAACCCTCACCTGCCCCTACTCCATTTGCCACGAGGCAGGTTTGGGAGCACCCCATACTCAAACGCTGCAGATTGGGGTGTTGCAGAGCCGTGCCTGTGCATACAAAACCGGCCCTTGCAGTGCCATAAATAAACCCTGCTCCCCACCCAACGCGGAGAGGCGCCCCGGGCTGTGACGCTTTGCTCTGACCCCCAGGAGAACAGCGTGGAGTTCGAGGCCTGCCTGGTGGCCCAGTGCGATGCCCTCATCGACGCCCTCAACAGGAGGAAAGCCCAGCTGCTGTCCCGGGTCAATAAGGAGCACGAGCACAAGCTGAAGGTGAGCCCTGCCCGCAGCTCGGGCAGGCGGAGAGCATTTTGCAGCGCTGCCGGCACCACCACGGCGCTGGTTTTGGGGCACAAGCTGCCATCCCGGGGCACTCGGGGTCACGAGGTGGCAGTTCTGTCACCGGGCAGGAGCAGGAACCTCTCCATTTTCTGTTCTGCCCAAGGAGACCTCGCGGTGCTTTTGCCCGGAGGGGAATTCTTGGCACGGGGAGGGGAGCCGAGATGCGGCTCTCCGCGTGAGCTGTGAAAACAGGCTGGGCTCTGCCTGCGCTGCTTCGAGCACTCCCCACGAGGGTTTCCATCCTATTTCCAGGCGGGATTTCCAGCTCACTGCCCCGCACTGCCTGCCCCTCCTCGCTCCTCGCTGCCCCTCTCCCTTGTCCCCAGCCTTTCCCTGCAGTCCCCAGCGGGGTGGGTGAGCGCGATGCGGCGTCAGGCTCTGATCCTGCTGAAGCCCCGTGGATCCCTTATAGGTCCAGCTGGACCTACAGGGTGACAGCAGCTTTGTGGGGCCGAGCCCTGCCTCGGTGCTCCTTCTCTGGCACCGAAGCACAGCCCAAGCAGGCAGTGCCACGCCGACAGCCCATCCTGTAGGTGCAGGACCAGCTCTCTTTCACTATTCCCCTTTGGGGCAGTTAATTACCCTCTCGCACAGCCAGGCAGGCAGCACGTGCTGCCTGTATTTTGCTGTGGGCTTGGATGGGGAGAGCTGCACATCCCTGAGCCTCCCGAGGGCCACCTCCTGTGGCTTCAGCAGTCAGACTGGGGCTCACAGCCTCTGTACACCCTTCCCTGCTGGTTTGGGGGCAGGGACAGAGGGAATCTTGCCTGCTTTCAAGGCAAGAGTGGCCATCACGGCACAGGAGGGCACGAGGACGAGGGGCACAAAGGGACAGCTGGCACCGGGCCACCGGCGCCTGGCACCGCCGAGCCCAAGCTCCCGGCCCCGTGGAGCACCCGGAGCTGGGGTCAGCTGGGCTTTAGGGCTGACCTACTTCAGCTTGACACACATCTCATGCGGCAGGCACCCATCCAGGGCTGCCCGTGGGCCGGCCCTAATTGCTCCAGAGGGAGGAAATGAAGTGGGGAGGGACATCGCGCTCTCTGCCCCAACCCCTCTGCCGTTCCCAAACGTCCCCCCAAGCTCGGATTCAGACAAAGAGCCAGTCTTTAACAAACAGCATCCGAAGGAGCAGCGTGGCCAGGTTTTAAATCCCTTGTCTGTTCTGCTCCTCGTGGCCAGCCCTGGTTTCCAAAGGACTTCCCCGAGCTCCCTAAGGGAAGCCACCCTACAGCGCGGGCTGGATTGAGCAGGGGCCGTACAAGGTCCCTGCAGGGTTGTCCCAGGACGAAATTCCAAGGGTTATATCAAAGCCACTGAGCTCCTGGACATAGCACTGTACACGTCTGTGTCTCAGAGCTGAAACACTGGTCCGTGACCCTTCCTTCTTATGGGATTACGCTCCCCAGCAGGGCTCATCCCGCGCACCGGAGCCAGGGTTCACGCGAGGCCGGGTGCCTTGAAACCCAGCCAAGTGCTGAGAGAGGAGGAAGGTGAGGAAGACATTTAGGTAGGGATGAGCACAGGTGTTACTGCCTTCCAGGAGCTGTGTTCGAATGTAAATTATAGCTCAGATCGTCTTGCAGGAACGAAAAGCTCTTGAAATAAGCGTCCTATTTCAAGGCAGCAGCGAGGTGCTGGGAGCGCGCAGCGAACGCCCCTTTTGTGGGCTGTAATTAGGAACCAGCTGCTGCCTGCTGCCTCCTTTGACATGCAAAGGGAAAAAAAAGACATAAAAATGACCAGAAATGGGATGCGTGGAGCTGCCCAAATCCCCTCATGGGCTGATATCCCCGAGCTCACTGCCCTGCCAGCCTTTTCCCAGAAGATGCCACCACTCGGCTACCCCTGGGCTCCTGCAAACGGCCAACTTCCCTGCACAGCCCAGGGCAGGCTGGTTTTCCTGGCGATCTGGTGGATACCCCAATCCTTTTGGGTTCTCCTGTAGCTGCCCAGCCTCTGCCTTTATCCCCGTGCACAAGTCAAAGGCCTGAGGACCTTCCAGATTTTGCTTTATCCCCGTGCACAAAATCAGAGGCTTGAGGATCTTCCAGATCTTGCTTTCAGCTCTGGATCCACCCCCTCTGGTATTTCATGGGAATACTTCCTGGGGTAGCGAGGAGCTGAGATGCCCCACACGGTGGAAGTCCCAGGTGGCAGCAGCAGGTACACGACACCCACGGGATGCTCACAGCCGTATGGAAACCCCATAGGCTTCTGGAAACCCCGCAGGCTTCACTGCCCCCAGCGGGTTTTAGCCTCCAGAGGGGTGTTTGAGTCTTATTTGTACAACTTTTTGTCTCTCAGTCCAACCAGTCCATGGGGTCTCACTGTCCTGGCTGCATTAAAGCTGTTCCTTGGCTGCTGAAGATAAACCACAGGCTGGGCTCTTCCTCAGCACCCAGCTCGCAGCTCAGACACCCAACATCCAACCCCTGCGAGAGCAGGGCCAGAAAAATCCCCCTCTCCCTAGGAAAATGGATCGAACTGATGCAAAAGCTTTGCTCTGCATGGCAGGGGCTGCTGCGAGGCTTTGCACCTTCCGGATCCTGCCCCAAAGGACTGGGAAAAGAGGTCTGGGGGGGGCTTGCCCAGACTTCTGGAAAAAGGCACAGCAGAGCCAAAGAGGGAGTGAAGGAGTCGGGCTCTCCAGGAGCAGCTGATGCCAGCAGAGCCATTCCGGTGCACTCGAGTGTTAAAAGCTGGCACCGAGTGAGCTCTTCCCTCTGATGGAAGCATTCGAGGCCAAACCCAGCGTGTGCTTCTCTCCTGCGTGGTCTCTGAGCTCCCCAGCATCTCTGCACGGCTCCGGAGGACAAGATGGGAGCTCCCCCTGCTGCCTCGCCAGCCTGGCGTGCTGGTGGCTGCTCCTGCTGCTGCTGTTCCTGCTCCTGCTTCTGCTGCTGCTGCTGCTGCTGCTGCTGCTGCTGCTGCTGCTGCTCCTGCTGCTGCTGCTGCTCCTGCAGCCCCCTCCCCACAGCAGCAAGGGGTGTCCTTGCAAACAGCAAATCCCTAAAAACCAGGAGCCAGCCAGGAGCGTCTTTCATAGCATCTCCCAGAAGCGTTGTCCCAAGCTGCAGGGTTTACGGTTCTCTCCTTCCTGCTAGGTGAAGCAGCGGAGGTGATTGCGTTCTAATTAAGCCCCGCACGCTCTGATTGATTGCCCTGCAGGAGTCCTTGCCCCCGTGGGAGCCCGGGCTGGTTTGCCGCAGGGGGCTGGGACGTGCCTCCGTGCAGCTCTGCGTCCCTCCCGGCTGGGCAGGGGGGGTGCCTGCAGCCCAGGGGGTTGTTTGAACACGGGATTCGCAGGCTGTTGTGATGGGGACGTGGCTGAGCTTTCCCAAATTTTAATGTAGTGCAGCCTTTTCCGTCAGCTGCGGGGGGGAAGCTCCCCTGCACTGCCCCTAACAGCCGGCCGAGGAGAACTTTACGCAGCGCTGCAGCTCTTGCAGGAAGGAAAGAGCTGTCCCTCTGAGCCCATCTCCAGGCTCTGCTGCAGCCTGGGGAATAAAAAAAAAGGGCAATTTTGCATGGTCCATCTCAGCTGCTGCGGGGTGAGCACCTCAAACACACGAATCTCACCCTCAGCACTGCAGCTGGGGCAGGTTCATCCCTCTGGGGAACACCAAACCCCAGGCTTGCTCCTCACCCACCACCCGGCAGCTCTCCCCACGAGGCTGCAGCTTTTTTTTTTTTTTTTTTCCTTTTTTTTTCTGGGCTCCCAGCCCTGCGGCTGGGCCATCGTGGCTCTCCTTGTCGCCGCAGGTGGTGCGGGACCAGATTTCCCACTGCACGGTGAAGCTGCGCCAGACGACGGGGCTGATGGAGTACTGCCTGGAGGTCATCAAGGAGAACGACCCCAGCGGCTTCCTGCAGGTCTGTATGGGATGAGGAGCCCTGGGGTGGTTCGGCAGGCCCGGGGGGGCACAGCGAGGACAGGATCCCCGTTTTTCCAGCCCTAAAATCGAGAGCTGGGAGCAGCGGAACAGAAGCAGGAGCAGGATGGGGTCTGTTGGCTCTGAGCACGGAAACGAGGGGTTGGAGGATGTGTTCGGGGCTCTCTGGAGCGGAGAAACGAGGGGAAGGAGTGAGGGGGAGAAATTGGGGAGCAGGATTAGGGCAGGGCAGGTCCCCAGCACGCGGCCCCTCGGTGCCTGAGGCCGCTCCTCGCCGCCAGATCTCGGACGCGCTCATCAGGAGGGTGCACCTCACCGAGGACCAGTGGGGAAAGGGGACGCTGACGCCCCGGATGACCACGGATTTCGACCTGAACCTCGACAACGCCCCCCTGCTGCAGTCCATCCACCAGCTGGACTTCGTGCAGATGAAAGGTAAGAGTGTGCCCGGCGCCCCCGCTCGCGCCCGGCGCCTCCTTGGAGAGGTTCTGCCCGGGGAGGATGGAAATCAGCCTGGCTTTTCTCGCCTTCTCCTGGCCTCCACATCAACCTCGTCTTTGTTTCTCGGTGGTGAAGCGCAGAGCCACAGCTTGCCCTTCCCTGCAATCCCCATGGCTGCTTTTGGGGCTGGTTTTAGGGCTGGTTTTGGGGGCAGTGCTGTGCCGTGTGTCCTCCGTACCACAGCACCAGCACCAGGCAGGGGGCGAGACCATCAGTGCTGAGACCCTCGCCTCTCACAGGCTGCACTGATGAAGAAAAGGCTTTCAGCAGCCACGTTAAGACATTTCTTCTCCGTCTGGGTGGCCCTGACAGCAGTGGCATCAGTTCCCTGCTCCCCAGCGTCAAGGTTACCAGGAGCCAGGCACCACTGGGGGCCTTTGGCCCAGCTCCACAAAGAGAAATGCGAGAAATTCCACTTCGAAGCAGGAAGGTTTGGGTTTTTTTTTTTTCAAATTTTTAGGTTTTTATTTATTTATTTTTCATTTTTTCACTGTGAAAGTGGCCGAGCACAGGAGCAGGTAGCACGGGGAGGTTCATCTTTTCCTCCCCGAGCATCCCCTGGCTTCTCCACGCCGTGTCAGGGCTCCCCGTGTCCTGGGATGTGCCCTGTCGTGTCGCCACGCTTCTCCAAAAAACCCATCAGAAGGAAATAAAGCAGAGAAACCCCGGGGAAATCCCAGCTTCACCAAGCTGGAGAGTGGAGAAATTTGGAGGAGCTCACCTAGAAGAAGAGCTCTTGCTGTTTCTCACCCTCGAGGCTGCATTTCCACCCCCCGAGCAGTGCTGGCTGAGCCCCGAGACCCTAAATCCACCCTCGGTGCTCCCCCCTGGGCAGCGCTAGCAGCCAGGGTCCCTCTAACTTGCCTTTAGTTTCCTCTCCAGTGCCGGCCCCGCCGATCCTGCAGCTGGAGGAGTGCTGCACCCACAACAACAGCGCCACGCTGTCCTGGAAGCAGCCCCCCTTGTCCACGGTGCAGGTGGAGGGCTACATCCTGGAGCTCGATGATGGCAACGGCGGCCAGTTCAGGGTAGGTGCTTCCCCAGACCTTTTTACGAGTCCTCTCCTGCCTTGGAGACGTGAGATTTGGCTTGCCGGGACGCCCAGATGCGGTGCAGACAAGCCGTGGGGTTTTTTTGGGGAGGTTTGAGGTTGTTTGAAGGGGTAGAAATACCTTCCCGGTGAGCAGTGTGACTTGCAGACGCGGAGGATCCGTGTGAAGCTGCCTCTGCAGCTTGCTAAATATTTCGTGCGAGCCCTGCTAATTGCCACGAAAGCCTCGGGGTTTCGCCAGCTGCCAGAAAGCAGAGGTGTCTGGGGCCCGAGGGCTTTCGAATTGCTGTAATTACACAATTAAAATCAGATTTTTCTCTGATCCGACACGCTGATAACTATCCCGGCGTGCTCGCAGCCACCGGGAGCAGGCGCAGCGAGCAGCCCCTCGCCTTCTCCGCGCACATCCACGCCAACCTGAGCTAGGCAGGAGCTGGAGCAGGGCGAGGATGGAAAAAAAGCAGGTGAGATCCGCAGAGGGAAGGGCACAGGAGGCCAATTCAGCAGCTCTGCCCCACGGAGGGCAGCAAACCTCCGGGCTTTCTTGTGGGATCCGCTCATTGCAAGTGAAAGGTTCGTGAGCCGCGCGTTTCGGTAGCCTGTGGATGTGTTTGCTCCTCGTGGATGAGCCTCGCTCCTTTGGCTGCAGGAGCGGGAGGTGCTGGTGAACTCACCCCGGTTTTCTTTCAAGGAACGCTTTGATCCTGCCACCCAGGAGCACGCAGAAGTGCTTTCTGCGAGGATATTTCCCTCTCCGTGCCGCCTGCATTAATCCCTCTCACTGGCACAGCTCCTCTGGGCAGGGCTCGCTGCTTTCTGAACACAACCAGCAGCTCCTATCCCTGCAGAAACTGCTTTTAGGGCAGGATAACTGCTCGTGTAACTCTTACAACTGCTCTCGGGGTCGAGGAAGGAACCCTCGGGGCGCTTTGCTCTCCTTTAGGTGTTGCCCCAGGCGGTGGCGCGGGGCTGCGGGCACTGACGCTGCGCTTGCTTGGCAGGAGGTGTACGTGGGGAAGGAGACCATGTGCACGGTGGACGGGCTTCACTTCAACAGCACCTACAGCGCCCGCGTCAAGGCCTTCAACAAAACCGGCGTCAGCCCCTACAGCAAGACCCTGGTGCTGCAGACGTCCGAGGGTAAGGCACAGGGGGCAGGGCCAGCACCGCCGGGCTCAGGGATCCCCCGAGCGCTGCTGGCAAGGGGAAAAAGGAAGGGCTGTGTCAGGAGGCTCGGGAAAATCCGAGTTTCTCTCCCTTTCCATGGCAGGAGGTGTTGTTTTTTTTTTTTTTGGAGAGGGTCGGTGTGGGTGCAGGGGGAGACGTCGCGGGGAGAAATGGTGTCAGGGTTTGTGTTACGCCCCGGGGAAGCTCCAGTGTCTTCACTGATGTTGTTCAAGAGAAAATCAAAGCTCAGCACCGCTCTAAAGGCATCGTGCGTGGCTGCACAGCGTAACCACAGCGTCCCCTCAAAGCCTGGCGGCGCCCAGCAGGGAGCAGAGGCACCACGGAGCCGCCCGGGTGTCCTCGCAGACCCCCGGGACGGACAGACAGGGACAGACAGCCACCCTGGCACCGCCTGTGGGGCCGATCCCCTCGCTGGCAGGCACCCAGAATAGGAACAGGCCGTGGAGGAGTCTCCCCGCCGGACTCTAAGTGCATTTGTCACGGCAGGCGCTTAATCCGGGGCGGAAAATTGGCTTGGTGCTGACGTGCAGGCTGGAAGGGTGGCTCTGAGCTGCAGGAGGAGGTCAGGAGCGGGGGTGCTGTGGCCGTGGAGGAAGGGAGCAGCCCCACATCCACCGCTGCCAGGCAAGGAGCCTCCCTTGGGAGCTCTCCACGCTCGGAGGAGCCCCTTTGCCATATTTCCCAGGCTAAATCCCCTGGGGGTGTACCAGGAACGGGGAGCACACCTGGCAAAAGGGGTTGAGCAGGGAGCCGAGCCGTGACAAGCCCGTCCAAGAGGCGGAAAACTCAAATCACGAGCCCCGGAGGCCTCAACACACGGGTCTGGGAGCTGCGGGCACGTTTGCGGAGCTGGGAACCACTGGAGGAAGCTGCAGCGTTGCCCTGGAGAGCCAAAAATGGGAGAACCCGGAGCCAGCCCCGCTGGGGGGTGGCTGGAAGCACTCCTGAAGCTCAGCAGCGCTCCCCCAGCTCTGTGCCTGGCTCCCCGGAGCCTCGCAGGGCTTGGGCTCCTCCTCGGCTCCGTGGCCTTTACGCTGTGCTGGAGCAGCTCGCCTGCTGCCCAGCTCCAAAAAGTGTAGGATCCTGGAAGGAACTCCTGACAAAAATCGCTCCCGTTCAGCCTCGGGGGAAGGTTTGCTACATCCAGGCAGGCTTCGTTTTGTCGAGACCCCTTCCCCAGCCCGGGCAAGCAGCAGGAGCTCTCCTTCGAGCCACGCAGCTTCATTTCAGGCTGTAAAACCCCCCCCCAGCTGGGGCACAGCAGCTTGCCACGTCCCGTTCCTCGCACACGGCCCCAGCAGGTTTCAGCATCACCTGGACAGGGCTCGCAGCACAAGGGGAACGCTGCCAGGAAATATAGGGACATAAAGTGCTGGTTTGGGGGAGCCACGAGCCATCGGAGGGCACCTGACCTGCAGCTCCATCTCTTTTGGGAAAAAAAAAGGAAGGTTTTGCAGTGATGCATGCACCCAGATATCTGACCCCACCCATGCTCTTTGCTCCCGCAGCCTCCTCCAGAAATTACAGCCCACCGTGCAAAAAAAAAAAATGCTGCTTTTATCTGTTTTAACGTAATTTCCAGCTTTATTGTGGTTCACAGAAAGAGACAGGAGGGCTGGGGACACAGTCAGGGCTGTGAATGCGGGGAGGATTTGGGATCTCCACTCCCCTTGGCGAGACGAGGGGAGAAATCGCAGGAGGTGACCATCAGTGGGGAGCGGGACCTGGTGGCGTGAGGGGATCCCTCTAGTGTGACGTTTTGCCCTGAATCACCTGAATTCTCCTCGGAAGGCTCAGGTGGTTTTTGACAGGGACGCCAGGAGCCCCGCGTCCCGAGCAGCCTTTGGGCCAGGCGGGTGCTTGGTGGCGCGCAGGGCGTTAGAGCCTCGTGCCTCTGCAGCCTCCCCAGCGGCCTAGAAAGGAACACACGTAGCATCTGGGACACAAAAAGGTAGGAAATTTATTAAAAATAACAGGAGCTGTGTGGGGGGGAACTTGTGAGCTCTTCTAGGTGCGTTATGGTGACGAGGTGCAGGGCTGGTTTAAAAGAAAAGCCCACTGAGCGTCGGGAGGACGAGGAACATTTTGGAAGCCAACCGTGCGTTTGTTGCCGATGTTAGCCGAGGAAAAGCTCCCCTGGAGGGTGCCTCGGGGCTGCACGGCACCACGGCTCCCTGCTGCACCCCCCTGTGCCCGCACGGCCGCGGGTCCGGGCGTGCTGCCGGCGGGCGGTGGCGCGGCGCGGTCGGGCAGAGCCTGTGTCTGACCCCTGGTTTGCATTGATCTCACGTTTAGAAACGCAGCCAGAAGAGCAGACCCTCCCTTTTCCAGTGCCTTTGGAAAGATTGCAGCTTCGTAGAATGAGTCCCTTCTCCTCCACCCTTAATCTACAACCCAGCTTTCCGGGGAGATCCTACTTTGAGCTAAGATCTTCGGCCCACCAGCTGAGCTTGCATTCTTCTTTACAGTCCCTGAATTCAGCCGGTGAGCCGGGTGCCTCTGGCATTTCCTCTTGGTCTGTGCTTCTGGCCGTCTCCAAACCGTTTGTTTCGTTCTGTTCTGTTCGTTTTTCTCCCCATGACACGCGGCTGGATGGCAGGGGCTGCCCCCGAGGCGGAGGGGATTTCGGTGGTGCGGTTTTGGGGACGTGCCCGGCTGTGCCCGCAGCACCACCGGGTCCGTCCCTGGGGTGCTGGAGCAGCAGAGCCAAGGTGCTGCTGGTGGCCGGGCTCAAAGCACGTTCCTCCTCTCCAATCTCCTGTCGGTCAGGGGAACAGAGCCCCCCGGGGACATTTCCCTGGTTCCCTTCCCCTCCCCAGGCAAAGCACGGTCAGGTAGGACCCTTCAGAGTCCGGCTCCTAACGAGATGGGCGCTCCAACAGCTCCTCTGGGAGCTGCAAAGCCAGGCGTGAGCATACCCGAGGCTCCTGCCCTGCAGAGGTAACCACGCTGACAGTGCCTCGCCCTGCTGGCAGCACCCATGGGTGCTTGGCTCGGTCCCCGCACCCGGTGTCCGCGGGCCGGCGAAGGAGCAGCAGGCGCGGGGCGTCCCGGAGCTGTTTTCTAACCTCTCCTTGCACGTCCTCTGTTGTTAAAAGATCCTGGGCCCCGATTCTTCCACCCCTGCACCGATTTACACCACTCCATGGGCTCCAAGAGGAGGAAGTCCTCTGCTGGAAGCCCCGGAGGAATGGGGGCCCCCGATCGCTCCGTTTCCATCCCATTGCCTGCACTGAGGAATGCTGCAGCATGAGCGTTGCCGACATAACCGGGGGCCCCGCGGCTTTGTTATTCCCTCTGTGCTTTTCATGTTTCTCCTCCTCACCCCGCTGTGCGCTCATGGCTTCCACTCTGTTTCGTTTCGGGCCTTTTCTGCCTTCGTGGCCGGCGTGCCCAGACGTCCCGCCGACTTGGTGTCTCCGCAGCCACGGGCCGGGTGGCGGGGCCAAACGGGGTGGTGGCAGGGGGATGAGGCTCAAAAACTGCCCCAGGGACCCCAGGCCGGCAGCACCCAACCTCACGGGTCACGTCTGTGACCCCTGGCCCTGCTTTTTGGGTTTTAAGGAGCCCGGCCCCCTGCGGCTGGCCGGATCCTCGGGTGTTTCTCAGGAGGCCGGGTGTTGTGTCGTAGCTGTGATGTGTGAAATGCAGTATCTCTTTGTAGGATGCAATTTTGAGACCCAAGGAACGCCTTACTCTCAATTAGGCAAGTATAATTGTTAACAATTAACTGGCACCTCCTCCGTCTTGCTCATCCCTCATTATTTTTTTTTTCGTTATCTTGTTTAATTTGGCGAGCGAGCAGCGTTTCTTGTGCACACCCTCCCAGCTGTCCCGGTGGTAGGCAAATTGAAAGAACAATCATTGCCATGTGCTGCGAGGGTGTTTAATTTCCTCCCCACCCTGGTTTTAAGGAGAAGCCCTGTGGTCACGATCTGAGCCTTTGCTCAAAGCAGCGTGCCCCTATCCGCGCTCATCGGGGCGCCGATGGGCGATGTCCGACGCAGAGCGCCTTCCCCTGGAGTGGCGCTCAGCAGCCCCCAAATTTGGGCCCAATCCTTCCTCTTTTGGGGAAAAAGGTGTCCCCTGAAGGGCACAGCACGTCCCTCACACACCGTGCCTGCCAGCAGCACTGCTCCATCCTTGCTTCACCTCCCCCTGTCCCTGTGTGCACAGCCCTGCAAGCTCCGTGCGCTCGCCGGAGAGGCGGGCGAGCAGAAATTATTTCTGATTCCTTCTTTTTTATTATTTTTTTTTTGGACTGAATGCCAACTTCACGTGCTGTTTTCTTTCCCTGCATGCCTCTCCCGGGCGATGACCACAGTTGACATTAAAAAAATGGTGGCAGGTACGGACTCGCTCCCGTCGCGCTGCGCGAGCCCGTGTGCATGCGAGCCGTCCCGTGCGCAGCGTTCCAATAAAGCGCTCAACCAATCTCACCCGAGTGTCTCCTTCTTCAAGCCGTGTTTACTTCCTGCAGGCGTGAGAGTGGTTTTGTGGATGTGTCAGTTCACGTCTCGCTGACCGCCGGAGGAAAAAGCCACCGGCGAAACCGGCAGCTGGTGGCTTGCGCAACCACCCCCCCCCCCCCGTTGTCTTGTCCAGAGCGTGACCCCCGTACCTGTCCGGTGGCCAGAGAGCGAGTCCCGTGCCTTTAACCCCTCCGTGGAGGTCCTCAGGCCTTGTCCGTGGGCTTTCTCCTGTCTTACGTGTGGCCGGCTGCTGGGCAGGGCTGTTCCCGGGTGCGCAGCGCTGTGGATGCCGGCCGCTGGATGTGCTTCGGGCTCCCGGAGCTGCTAGAGCCGGACAGCGCCGGGGACGACGATCCTGCGGGCTCCCGAGCTGCCGAGGGGACAGGCAGGGGAGCAGCAGATCCAAAACTCGGCTCGGAGCCCCAGCCCTAAAGCCAGGAGCCCCGCGGCCGTGCCCCGGAGCTCGGTGTCGCCCTGCATGGAGCATGCGCTGCTTCTCGTCCCGTCCTCCCCGCGCGGCTCGGCGCCGTGCCCGTCCCCCCTGACCCCTCTGGCTTTCATCTCTTCCAGTAGCTTGGTTCTCCTTCGATCCCTCCTCCGCCCACGCCGACATCATCTTCTCCAACGACAACCTGACCGTCACCTGCAACAGCTACGACGACAGGGTGGTGCTGGGCAAGACGGGCTTCTCCAAAGGGCTCCACTACTGGGAGCTCTCCATCGACCGCTACGATAACCACCCCGACCCGGCCTTCGGCGTGGCGCGCGTCGACGTCCTGAAGGATGCCATGCTGGGCAAGGACGACAAGGCCTGGGCCATGTACGTGGACAACAACCGCAGCTGGTTCATGCACAACAACTCGCACACCAACAGGTACGGGCTCCCCAGCTGCGCCCTGCCCTGGCGCGAGGGGCCGGGGACGTTATAGGGACCCGCAGGAATTGGGGTTTTGCTCCTCGTCGCCCTTTGTGGGAGCGTGTGGCTTTGCCCAAAGCTAAGGACGGCCCCTGCTGCTCTGGTTCGTTGCTGTGGCTGGTTTTTTGCTTGTTTCTGTGGCCTGGTTGCACGCTGGCTCTTCCCCCGAGCGCGCACTGCACCCCTTGCGCCTAGCACACCCCTTCTGCTAACAGCCAAAGCCTTGTCATTCCTTCAGTGAGAATATTTTGCCTGCTTTCATCCCTGTGCCACAGCTACGGTGTGTTTTCCCCTGGGCTGGTGGAGCTGGGGGCTGTAAAGCTTGTGGTAAACTTGGGCAGAGCCTGGCAGCCCCTTCTCGAAGGCTCGAGGGCGATTCTCTGCTGGGTCAGCGGGGTTTGAAGCAGGACTCGCGCTTCTGCCCAGCAGCTTTCCCCCTCCTGGTGTCCTCCTGGGGACGTGGGGACAGGCGGTGGTGCTGGGGGTGATGGGCACAGCTCACTGGCAAGGTGTGAAGCCCTTTTTTTGGGGGCTGCGGGGTCATGGGGACGCTTTGTGGGGTGCCAGAGGGCAGGGGCTGAGCTCGTTCCTCTCGGGAGCGCAGCCACGCAGCCCCGGGGAGGTGACCTGGAGGGGGCCACAACCCAAACCCTGTGCTGGGAGCAGGGAGGACACGAAGCCAGCCTGGCTGTCACCGTCCCTCTGCTCCCACAGGACCGAGGGCGGCATAACGAAAGGCGCCACGGTGGGCGTGCTGCTGGATTTGACCAGGAGGACCCTGACCTTCTCCATCAACGAGGACCAGCAAGGCCCCGTGGCCTTCGAGAACCTGGAGGGCCTCTTCTTCCCCGCCGTCAGCCTCAACAGGAACGTGCAGGTGGGTGCCGGGGCCGTGCCCCCCGGAGCTGCTGCCTCCAGCTCCCTGCCCCGGCTTTCTCCATCAGAGCTTTCCAGCCCCTCCGTGGGGTTTGGCAGCTCCGTTTCGGGATCGCGCCGGCTCTTGCATCGCCCCAAAGACCCGGGCAGGAGCTCTGGGATGGAGCAGGGCGCCTTCCAAAGCCTCTTTTCCTCTCGGGAGGTTCAACCCCCTCTTCTCTCCCTCTCTCCCAAGCTCTCTGCTCTGCTGAACGGCACCGAGCGGCGGCTCCCCGGGCCCGTGCGGTATTTCCATCTTTCATTTCCCCTCCTCACCGATCTCCTCCCTGCTAGCAGCCGCCCCGGGGAGTCCCCCGCTCACTCAGCCTGGCCGTGCCACGTCCCCTCTCACTGCTCGCCCTTCCAGCACTCCTCCCTGCACTGCTTTTAGGGTTTTTCCTGTTATTTGGGAGAAAACGAGGGGTTACATTCCCGCCCCAACCCTCTGTACCACCAAGAGACGAGCACACTGTAGAGCCCTCTGGTTTCTGGCAGCTCCGTGTGCCAGGCAGGGCTTCAGATCCCCAGACAACAGGGGAATCCCATGGGATGCTGAGAAAAGGCTGCTAACGAACCCAAGCCGTTCGTTATCCTCCTCCTTCAAAGGCACGAGTAATTAAAATCACCCTAATCAGGCTGGAAAGAATCGTGTTTTAGACAAAGTTCCTTACGGATCTGGGTCTGAAGGGGGAAAATGGTGCTGCTCGAGGAAAGAAGGAGCTGTGCTTCCCCCCCAGATGAAATTATTTGGGGAGGGAGCTGGGCGAGTCCTGCGCAGCTCCTGGGTGCCTGGGCGCCTGCAGGACCCGCTCACCAGGGATTTCCTGCAAGCCGGGAGCGTCGCTCTCATATTTTTGGGGGGTTTTCCCCTTATTTATGTGCTGAAGTCCGTGCCGAAATGCTCCCCGTTGTCAGGACCGGGTGCCCGGCTCCCATTTGGCACCCGAGCACCCTGCACCCCGCGGCACGGCCCTGCCCAGCTCCTTCCTCCAGCCACGTCCCCTCCTCTGGGGCTTTTTGGAAGCCTCCCTCAGCCCTAAGCACCTTCTCTGTCCTTCAGCCCCCTCCGTGCCCTCTCCTGCCCATCCCAACCCCAAAAGGACCCAGCTGTACCCACATCCCAACCCCGGCAGCCAGCTGGGAGCATTGGGGGCTCGGTACCTCGGGTACCAGCAGCCCTAATTCGTGCTGGAGCTGCGTCAGGGCCCCGACCCCATAAATAAGAGGAGAAGAAGCAAAACAGAGCCACCACCACGTCCTGGGGTCTCACTCCCACCCCACAAACCCCACCGCAGCCGGGACCCGTGGCGCGCTGGGCTCCCCACGCCCTCTCAGAGCACCGGGGGGGGGGGGGTCCCACCATCCCCAGAGGGGACGACACGGGGGCTGTCACACCCCGGGGCCGTGTCCCCGGGCCTGTTGGGGACACGTCTGAGTCCCGGCGTCTCGTTGCAGGTGACGCTGCACACCGGGCTGCCCGTCCCCGAGTTCTACGCCTCGCGCTCGGCCATGCAGTGAGGCAGCTCCCCGGGGCCGGCTGCCTCTGCTCGGGGCCGGAGGAGCCAGCCCGCTCCCTTCTGCATCACCAGAGGCCTCTGCTCGACGGGGGAGGCGGAAGAAAAACACAAAAAAAAACCACGAAAAACACAAAAAAAAAAAAAAAGGGCGGGAAGAAACTGGCTTTCGGCAGTCTTGGTTCGCCACCCGCCTGCGCTGTCCTGTGTGTGTGCGCTTCGCTCCTTCGCTCTTGGCTGATCCACTATAGCTAGGTAGCCCGAGGTGTTGCTCCGCGTCCGCTTTTAGGTTCGGTTTTCCTGATTTTGGTTAGGGTCCCGGGGTGGGGGAGAGGCAGATTTGTCTCGTTTCTGAGGGCCGAGCTGCAGGGCCGGCCCCGGCAGGGCTGCGGGGAGAGGGACCCCCCCGGGAAGGCTTTCGCCCCTCCGGTCCCATGGTTTTGCAGGGTCCCGTGGCTTTGCAGGGTCCCGTGGCTTTGCAGGGTCCCGAGGCTTTGCAGGGTCCCGAGGCTTTGCAGGNAGGGTCCCGTGGCTTTGCAGGGTCCCGAGGCTTTGCAGGGTCCCGAGGCTTTGCAGGACGTTTCTTTCCCCGTGGCCTTTCTCTCAGAGCACCTCAGCCACCCCTCGAGGTGGGGCCCGGATGACCAGCGGGGTCCTGGGGAGCCCCAGGCGCCCTCCCGCCTCGCCCCGTCTTGGTGCAGCTCCCCCCGCACGCAGCGGGACCCCCCAGGAGCCGGGGGTTGGCGTGGATCATTAACACGGGGTGTTAATTAACGCCACCAGACGCGTCCCACCGCCCCCCAAAAGCAGGCACCCACCCTGTGCCCCCTTCTCACCCCCGGCTCCCCGCGGAGCGGCGCAGCCGGCACCCCACAGCCATACGCCGCGCAGCTCCTGGGAGAGGAGCTCTTTATTTTTTTACACTCGCCGGATAAAAAAAAAAAAAACTAGCCTTAACTATCCGACAGTGCCCTTCCCTTCCCCGGAGAGTCCCTTCTGCAGCGAGGAGCCGATGGGGGGCACGGGGACGGGGAGGAGAGGACGGGGAGCTGCCCACAGCCCTGCCGCGCGCTCAGGGACCCGTGCCCGCTGCCCGCTCCCCTCCTCTCCCAGCCGCCCCCCGTGCCCCTCGCCGGCGATTTGGGGGGCAGGAGAGGAGCTGGTGGCCACCAGCCCGCTGCCGGCACGTGCCCCTGGCGCCGGGGGCGACTGCATGCGCTTGTCCCCGCGCTTGGCTCCCCCGTCCTTTCCGCGGTGCCGGTTTCGCTGCCCGGCGTTCGGTGGCAAAGCCACGGCCCCTGGTCCCTCGCCCCCCGGGGCCGCAGGAGGAGCGGTGCCCCAAAAGGCCTGTCCGTAGGTCCTTCCCCCTCCGGGACGGGGCCGTTCGTCCGTTCCCTCGTCGCTCTAGGATCACACTGACCTAATTTATTGCAGGGGTGCTATCTCGTTCTTTCCCCTCCGACGGCGTTTTCTCAGCTGCAGGAGAGCCGTGTTGCGGGCCAACGCCGAGCAGCTTTTTGGTTAATTCCCCACCAGCCCCCCCCCGTCCCCTAAACCCCCCGTGGCCGGGTCACGGGGCCCATTTCTCAGCCCTTTTTCCCCCCCAACAACCCATTCTTTAGGATGTTCACGGTGCTTATTAGACTCCTCGTGGTTGTAAGACGTCGCCCCCCCTGTACCGCGATGATAGCTGCCTCCAGCTGCTGTACTCCCGAGAAAAAGTGTCACGTTTGCTGTTCCAATAAAGGACTTTTACCAGAGAAGGGCAGAGCTTCCCGCAGCATCTCTGCGCCGCCGCAGCCCCCGCGCCCACCTCGCCCCCCACCCCGGGGCACTGCAGCGGCACCGCGCGCCCCTGCGACCCCAAAACCCGACGGCACCGTGCCAAATCCCAAAGGATCCGAGGGCCAGCCCTCCCCAAACGGCCTTCCCCGAGCCTTTCCCTCTCCAAGCACCCCCACGGGGGAGTTATTTCGGAAATGCCAGCACCCAGCGGGACGGGGGATTACCGGGGCCGGGTGTGGGAGGCTGCTCGGGGTGGTTCCTGCAGCCAGCCCCTGCCCTGGGTGCCAAATTTTGGCAAAGATGGGTGGAAAAAGAGAGAAAATAAGCGAGAAATAAAGTGATTTGGGGAAATTCAAGCGGGAGCCCTGCGCCCTGTTGCGGTGCTGGCAGCATTAAAATCCCTTGAGGGGGCTCATCCCTTCCGGATGGGCAGCACGCCCAGGGCACCGCGGATGCAGGAACCCGTAATTTGGGGTGGGGGAGCCCCTGGGGGGCCGGGGGCAGCACCCAAAGGCGAGGGCAGAGCCCCCCGCACCGGCTGCGCAGCACCGCAGGCCCTCTCCAGGCACCCAAATTCACCGTGCCCGAGCTCCCACCCAATAATCCTATAAAAAAAAAATAATAATAATAAAAAAATCAGGGTGGTTTCCCGCACCGCAGCAGCGGGTTTGGTTTTTCTCGCCCTTTTGCCTTGCCTGGGCAGGGAAAACGCCCGGGAAGCCTGCGCAGAGCTGGGTGGAGGAAGAGGAAGAGGAGCTGCGCTGCTCGCCCCGCGCAGGGCCCTGGCTCTCCGGAAGAAACGCGGGCAGCAGCCGGTGGGGCACAGCCCCACAGCGGGACACGGGGACGGGAGGTGCTGAGGGGGGCCCGGAGCTGAGTGGGGGGTCCTGGGGGAGCGGGGAGGGGAGAGGGGAAATGGGAGGAGGGGGAGAAGGGGAAAGGGAGATGGGGAAGGGGGTGCAGGGGGGAGGGGAGAAAAAGGGGTGCGGGGGAAGGGGGAGAAGGGAAAGGGGAGAAAAAGGGGTGCAGGGGAATAGGGTGCAGGAAAAGGGGAGACAAAGGGGTGCAGGGGAAGGGGAGACAGGCCAGGGGGTGCAGGGAAAGGGGAATTGCGAAAGGGGCGCAGGGGAAGGGGGTTGGGGCAGCGCCCCAGCAGCGCGGCGCTTCCCCTTTGGGACCGGAGGCCGTGCCGCCCGCCCCGTTCCCCCCTCCCTTCCCCCAAATCGGTTCCTCCCCCGGCCTGCCGGTGCCTCCCCCCTCCCCTCCCACCCCTCCCACCCCTCCCCAGGGCCCCGTGGCCGCGGCGCCCGCCCCACGCGTGGGCGGCCCCGGGGCGGTGCCGGCGGAGCGCGCTCGGTGCGCGCTGCCAGCCCCGTCCCCGGCTGTGTCTGTGTGTGTCTGTGTCCCCGCAGCGTCCCCCTGCGTGTCCCCCCGTGTCCCCCCCGTGTCCCCCCGTGTCTCCCCGTGTCCCCCCGTGTCCCCCCGTGTCCCCTCGTGTCTCCCCGTGTCCCCCCGGTGCTGTCCCCGCGGTCCCCCCGCGGTGTCCCCGCAGCGATGTCGCGGCCGCTGTCGGACCAGGAGCGGCGGAAGCAAATCAGCATCCGCGGCATCGTGGGCGCCGAGAACGTGGCCGAGCTGAAGAGGGGCTTCAACCGGCACCTCCACTTCACCCTGGTCAAGGACCGCAACGTCGCCACCCCCCGCGACTACTTCTTCGCCCTGGCGCACACGGTGCGCGACCACCTGGTGGGGCGCTGGATCCGCACCCAGCAGCACTACTACGAGCGGGACCCCAAGGTGGGTGGGGGGCGCCCGGCCCCCGGAGGAACCTCGGTAGACCCCCGGGAGTGGGAAGCTGCGGGCTCGGAGGGCTGGAGCTCCTTGGTACCCCTCGGTACCTCTCGGCACCCTTTGGCACCCCTTGGTACCCCTCAGCACTCTGGCACCCCTTGGCACCCTTCAGCACCCCTTGGCACTCCTCGGCACCCTCTAGTGCTCTGGCACCCCTCAGCACTCCTCGGCACCCCTCAGCACCCTTTGGCACTCCTCAGCACCCCCTGGCACCCCTTGCACCCTTCAGCACCCCTTGGCACCCTTTGGCACCCCTTGGCCCCCTCGGCACCCTTTGGCACCCCTTGGCCCCCTCGGCACCCCCTGGCACCCCTCAGCACCCTTCAGCACCCTCTGACACCCCTCACATCCCTTGGCACCCCTCAGCACCCCTTGGCACCCTTTAGCACTCTGGCACCCCTCAGCACCCCCTGGCACCCCTCGGCACCCCCTGACACCCCTTGCACCCTTCAGCACCCTTCAGCACCCCTCGGCACCTCTTGGCACCTCTCGGCACTCCTTGGCACCCCGTGACACCCCTCGCACCCTTCAGCACCCCTCAGCACCCCTTGGCACCCCTCGGCACCTCCCGGCACCCTCTGGCACCCCCTGGCACCCCTCAGCCCCCCTTTGCCCCCCCCGGCCCCGCACAGCTTCCCGAGCAGCGCCGCCCGTCCCTTTGCTTTGCAAAGCAAACAGCGCGGGGCGCAGCATGGGAACGGCACCCGCCGTCCCGCAGCAAGGGCGTGGGGGCCGCCTGCCAAAAGCACAGCGAAGCCTTCTAGGGTGAATGAGCTGCAGGGAGAAAAGAACCCGAAACAGCCCCACGGGGAGATCTCGGCTGGCACCGGACACCGTGGCGGGGCCGAGCCCGAGCGATGCGGCGGGTGCGGGAGCTGCTGTGCCAGCACGGGGCTCTGCCTGCCGAGGGATTAAGCCCTAATCCCTTCCTGACACCTGCCTGGCCCTGTCGGCTCCGATTTATTCCCGTGCCCCCCTCGCTGGCACCGCACCGGCCGGCGGGAGCTGGCACCCCGTGTCCCCGTGGGGTGAAAAATCCCCCTCGAGGGATTTTTTGCCACCCCCGGCACCGGCCCAGCCAGCGCCCGAGGAGGTCCCAGGGAAACCTGCGGAGTCAGCGGCTTCCTCCAGCCCCAATCCTGCCCTAAAACCCGCCGGTGCTGACACCAGGGCTGGGCTTGGGGCGGCTTACACAAGCCTCCGCGTTAGCAGCCACGTGCCCGGCGGGGTCTGCGGCACCGCAGCCATCCCCAAACCCCCCCCCCTGGGGTGCCAGGACCCGAGGAGGTGGCCGGGTGTCCCGTCCCCCCCCCCCGGCAGCAGTTCTGCTTTTTTGGCTTGCTGTTGCAGCTCGGGGTGACGTTAGGAAACGGGCTGCTCTTTAAAGTTTAACTTTGTACCGCGGTGCCCTCGGGGTGACCATCCCGTCCTCGGGCAAACAAGACGGGCGCTGTCCTCCGCCCGCAAAACGACAGCGGGGCCAGAGCCAGCGTGGGGTGGGAGGGCAGGGATGGGGCCGGGGGGGGCACTGCCGGGCTCCTTCTGCCAGCTGCAGGGAGATCCCTCTGGGAAAATGGGAGGCCAGCCCCTGCGGGGGAGCCGCAGCCCTCAAATTCCCCTTGCGTCGGGATTTTTTCCTCCTCTTCCGAGCCAGATAACAGCGGGTGGGAGCTGCGGGGTTGGGGGGGGGGTTTGGCCGAGCTGCCTCCGGCCTCGCTCACCCTGCCCGGGGGCTGTTCCCTCCCGCAGAGGATTTATTACCTCTCCCTGGAGTTCTACATGGGGCGCACGCTGCAGAACACCATGATCAACCTGGGGCTGCAAAACGCCTGCGACGAGGCCGTCTACCAGGTGAGCGCCGGGGTGGCCACGCGTTTTGGCTCGGGGCGAGCTCCGGCTGTCAGCCGCCTCCGGGGTGGCACCCACCAGGCCGTCGACTCGCCGCAAGCCGTGGCAGAGGGGGGTAAAACCTTGTCCTCCCTCAACCGGTGGCACTGGCACGCCGCTGCCTCTCGTCGCCGCGTGGCGCTGGGGCCGGTGAGGTTTTTTTTTCCATTTTTCCACCCTGCCCCGTGCTCGTGCCCCGCCTGCCAAACAGCACCGCGCGCGGCTGGAGCGGTTGCACAACAGCAGCAGCAGCAGCAGCAGCACCCGAGCAAATATGTTCAGAGGGAGAGCAGCTTATTTTTAGGGCTTTTTTATTTATTTATTTATTTATTTTTTAACCTGTTAACCTTGCAGCGAGGGCGACAGCCCGGCCGGGGGCAGGTTTGTAGAGGAGGAGACGGGGAGGTTGCGCAGGGGTTGTGCAGCCGTGCCGCAAACCCAAACGCTCGACTTTTCTGGAAATAAAACGTTTGGCGGGACGTGAATCCCTCCAAAATATTTCTGTGGGTGTTCAAGGCTTTGGGTACAAGTCGGCACTGAGAAACACCAGCAGGGTTGACGCTGGGCTCGCCTGGAGCCGGGTGGTTTGGGAGAGGCTGGCAGACCCGTTCTGTTTGGCGAGGCGGGAAGGGGCGGCTCAGCCCCGGCCGTGCCTGCTTTGTTTCCTGCTGAGCTGCCCGAGGAGTTTTGCGTAGGCAAAACCTCTTCCTCGACGCTATTGCGGGCTGGAAATTCGGCCTTTGCTTGCGCGGGTGCCGCGTCTCCGCACATCTCGGCTGCAGGATGAGCCTGGGGGTGCCTGCCCCCGAGCTGGGATGGTCCCGAGGGTGCGGGGTGGGCGCTCGGACAGCCCCCAACCCCTCACTCCCCTTGTCTCCTCTAGCTGGGGCTGGACATAGAGGAGCTGGAGGAGATCGAGGAGGACGCCGGGCTCGGCAACGGCGGCCTCGGCCGGCTCGCAGGTGAGGACCCCCCAAAAAAAAAAAAAGATCTCGTTCCCTGCGTGGTGGCACCCGCGCCCCGGGGGGCTCCCTGCTCCAGGCACGAGCTGCTCGCAGCCGTCCCGGGCTCCCCCGGGAGAAAGATTTGGGGTTCCCCTTGCTCCATGAGCTCCCTGGCGTCGGCAGCCTGCTTCCTCGACTCGATGGCGACGCTGGGGCTGGCGGCCTACGGCTACGGCATCCGCTACGAGTACGGCATCTTCAACCAGAAGATCCGGGACGGCTGGCAGGTGGAGGAGGCCGACGACTGGCTGCGGCACGGCAACCCCTGGGAGAAGGCCCGGCCCGAGTACATGCTGCCCGTGCACTTCTACGGCCGCGTCGAGCACTCCGGCACCGGCGCCAAGTGGGTCGACACCCAGGTACGGGTCACGGCCACGTGGCTTGTCCCATAGTCGGGGGGCTGTCCCCAAAAACGTGCCCTAAAGCACCCCCAGAAGGGCTCGGTGCCGTGCACGGCCTGCTGAAATTGGGTTTCTCCTCAACAAGCACCTCTCTGGTTTTGGGGGGATTTGGGGGAACCGAGGGCAGCTGGGGTGTCCCCGGGGCGGCACCGTGCACGCAGCCCCGGGTGGGGCGACCCCAAAATCCCTCCCCAGGGCTTGTTTGGGATTGGGGGGGGCTCCGTCAGGACACGGGGACTGTGCAGCCTTGCCGATGCCCTAGGTGGTGCTGGCGCTGCCCTACGACACGCCGGTGCCCGGCTACATGAACAACACCGTCAACACCATGCGGCTGTGGTCGGCCCGGGCGCCCAACGACTTCAACCTGCGGGACTGTGAGTGGGGGCCGGCGGGGGCCGAGGGGGTCGGGGAGCAGCGGGGTCACCCCTACCCCATCCCTTTGTTGCCCCGCAGTCAACGTCGGGGACTACATCCAGGCGGTGCTGGACAGAAACCTGGCCGAGAACATCTCCCGCGTCCTCTACCCCAACGACAACGTAAGCTGGGATCTGGGGGTGTTTTAAGGATACCCTAAGAGGGTTTGTTGTGCTGCAGGGGGGTCCTGGGGGGGGCTGCAAACCTCCAGGTGCCCTCGATCAGGGATTGCTGCGGCAGGGACGAGCCCATGCTTGGGCACAGCGAGGAGAGGAGCACGTCCTGCTGAAGCATTATTCCTCAAATCCCAAAATACGAAACTGGGGCAAACTCCAGCGTGGCTGCACGCTGCTGGCACCTGCCTGGCGTTTCCCTGGCGCACCCTAACCCCATTCCTAGGGGCATTTTTGCTGCATGGCTGCTCTGCCGTGCACGGGGACACGGTGATGTGACACGGTGATGTGACACGATGCCATGTGGCCCCAGCCCTTCCCCGGGCGCAGCAGCGTGCTCGGGGGCACGGCGCGATCCCCCCGGCCCCGGCAGCACCCCGCTCCTCTCCCCGGCAGTTCTTCGAGGGCAAGGAGCTGCGGCTGAAGCAGGAGTACTTCGTGGTGGCCGCCACCCTGCAGGACATCCTCCGCCGCTTCAAAGCCTCCAAATTCGGCGGCACAGACAGCGTCCGAACCGTGTTTGACTCCTTCCCTGACCAGGTACGGGCCGGGGTTGCTCCGACGCCTGCCTCCCAGCTCCATTTGCCACCTCCCTGCCCCGTGCCCGGCTCCGGGCAGGTTTTGTGGGCTCCACGGGGTGTCCCCAAGTTGCCACCCTCTGTCTCCCTGCAGGTCGCCATCCAGCTGAACGACACGCACCCCGCCATGGCCATCCCCGAGCTGATGAGGATTTTTGTGGACATCGAGAAGCTGCCCTGGAACAAGGTGGGGAGCAGCTGCATGGCTTTTTCTTCCCCCGTTGCGTTGAACTCTTCCCATCTTCACATCGTCCCCGTCCCCAGCTCCTCTTGTTGGAGAGGGACGAGCCCGGCCCCGCTGCCCACCCGGGTGGGCGCTCAGGGCTTCGCGCTGCCGCCCGCAGGCCTGGGACATCACCAAGAGGACGTTCGCCTACACGAACCACACGGTGCTCCCCGAGGCCCTGGAGCGGTGGCCGGTGGACCTGGTGGAGAAGCTGCTCCCCAGACACCTGCAGATCATCTACGAGATCAACCAGAGGCACCTGGACGTGAGTGCGCCCACCCCGGGGGCTGGGTTGGGGCTGGTGGATGGTTGTGGCAGCTCCAATTTTTGGCACAGGAACCCCGTGAGGCGAGGCAAAGCCCCTCCTGCCTGCCCAGAGGGGCTGGGGGCTCCTCGGGGACATCTCCAGCCATGGGGCTGGGCACCTTGCTGGGGCTGGGGGGGCACAGGGGCACCCAAAGGTGCTCCAGCCCCAGCCACCCCATGACTCCATCGCCACCCTGAACTGCTTTAAAGGCCTCACCCAGTGCCCTAGGGCCATTCCTGTTGGCGTTTCTTCGTTCCTTAAACCCTAAATTCCTCCTGGGGAAGGATGAGGGTGGGGGTGGAGCTGGTGGCTTGGCCTCCTGAGCTGCAGCTGAGCTGGAACAGCCCCGTGGGTGCCCCCCAGCCCCTCTCTGCGGGGCCAGAGGGGTCTGGGTGTCCGGGGACACTCACGGGAGGCAGAAGGGCACCCAACGGGGTGGCTCCCCGTCACCCCCTCCCCTGCCTCCACCCCGCAGCACATCGCCTCCCTCTTCCCCGCCGACGTGGACCGGCTGCGGCGGATGTCGCTGATCGAGGAGGAAGGCACCAAGAGGATCAACATGGCTCACCTCTGCATCGTCGGCTCCCACGCCGTCAACGGCGTGGCCAAGATCCACTCCGAGATAGTCAGGAGCCAAGTGTAAGGGCAAGGGGGGTGTGGAGGCACTGCGGGATCCCCCTCAGCTCCCAGCCGCCGCGGTGACGCCGTTCTCCCCTCATCCTCGCAGCTTCCAGGACTTTGCGGAGCTGGAGCCCGAGAAGTTCCAGAATAAAACCAACGGCATCACCCCGCGGCGCTGGCTCCTGCTCTGCAACCCGGGGCTGGCGGAGCTCATCGCGGAGGTAAGCCAGGGGGCTCCCAGCCCCAACCCCGGCCCCTTGGGGTGCTCGCCCGCCGTCGGCATCCCGCCCGAGTGCTTCGCCTCTGCTCCTCCTGCAGAAAATCGGGGAGGACTACGTGCGGGACCTGAGCCAGCTGGCGAAGCTGCACGACTTTGTGGACGACGACCTCTTCATCCGCGAGGTTGCCAAAGTGAAGCAGGTGAGGGGGAGCACGTAAACACGGGGCGCGGTGCCGGGGGCCAGGGGCTGACACCCTCCCCGCCCCTCGGCCAGGAGAATAAGGTGAAGTTCGCGCTGTACCTGGAGAAGGAGTACAAGGTGAAGATCAACCCTTCGTCCATGTTCGACGTGCACGTGAAGAGGATCCACGAGTACAAGCGGCAGCTGATGAACTGCCTGCACATCATCACCATGTACAACCGTAAGCCACCGTGGGCCCGGCGGGGACCCACAGCATGCCCGGGGGTGCAGGAGCATCCCTGGCCCCCCGGGGCAGCAGCTGGCACAGAGGTGACCCCGGTCCTGCCCTCTCCTCCAGGCATCAAGAGGGATCCTACGAAGCTGTTTGTTCCTCGGACAGTGATCATCGGAGGCAAGGTGATTTGGGTTTGGGGGAAGCCCTTGGAAACGTCCTGTGGGATCTGGGTGCAGGCATTGTCCCCAGTGGGTCCCCGCTGACTTGGGCACGCGCCAGGCTCACCCGTTGCCCTTCTCCTAGGCTGCCCCGGGCTACCACATGGCTAAAATGATCATCAAGCTCATTAACGCCGTGGCTCAGGTGGTGAACAACGACCCCGTTGTGGGCAGCAAGCTGAAGGTCATCTTCCTGGAGAACTACCGGGTCTCCCTGGCGGAGAAAGGTAGCCCCCGCGGGGTGCCGGGCGGGGAGGGGGCATCGGCTCTCCAGCCCGTGGCTCGGTCCCCACGGGGCAGAAGCTCTGAAGTCCTTCAGCACGGTGTGAGAGCAGGTTGGGTGTCACCTCAAGTGGCTTGGTGTGTCCTCTTGTTGGCAGTGATCCCCGCGACCGACCTGTCGGAGCAGATCTCCACGGCGGGCACCGAGGCGTCGGGCACGGGGAACATGAAGTTCATGCTGAACGGGGCCCTGACCATCGGCACCATGGACGGGGCCAACGTGGAAATGGCCGAGGAGGCGGGCGAGGAGAACCTCTTCATCTTCGGCATGAGGGTGGAGGACGTCGCCGAGCTGGACAGGGAAGGGTGAGGACTGGGAGGTGCTGGTGGGGGACGCTGCGGGGAATCCGAAGCACCCCCGGCTCACCCCAACCCTGCCCCGCCAGGTACGACGCCCAGCAGTACTACGACCGGCTCCCCGAGCTGAAGCAAGCTGTTGACCAGATCAAGAGCGGCTTCTTCTCCTCCAACGAGCCCGACCTCTTCAAAGACGTGGTCAACATGCTCTTCCACCACGACCGGTGAGGCCGCGACCCGTCCCCGGGGCTGGGTCCCCCCCAAACACCACGTACCCCTGGGGAGCAGCCCCTGCCCCAGCCACCCACCCGATAACACCCCAGTTCCTGACCCTGGCGTTGGGCAATTCACGTTCCCCTGGTGCGAAAGGCTCCCTGTGGGTGGCACTAGATGTGTGCTGCCTTAAAGCTTGGTTACTTTAGGGCTAGGCTGTGTTTGGGTGATGACAGATGTATCTCGAGGGCTTTCCTAGCGGGCTCTTTGATGCCTCGTGTGGCCCTGGCAGCCAGAGCTGCCCACCAAGACTCGCTCCCACCCGCGCGTTCCTCTTCTCCCTATCTCCCCCTTCCCTTGCTGCTGCAGCTTCAAAGTCTTTGCGGATTACGAGGCTTATGTCAAGTGCCAGGAGAAGGTCAGCGAGCTCTACCTGGTGAGTGCCAGCCGGGGAACCAGCCCAGGAACCCGTCTCCCCATCCCGGGGAAGGGGTCTGGCACGGTGGGTGGGGTGGTGGGGACGGGCTCGGAGGCCAGGTCCCCGCGGGTGCCACCTCCCGTCCCCGTGCCTCTTGCCAGAACTCCAAGGCGTGGACCAAGATGGTGATCAGGAACATCGCGGCGGCGGGCAAGTTCTCCAGCGACCGCACCATCAAGGAGTACGCCCGGGACATCTGGCACGTGGAGCCCTCCGACCTGAAGATCCCCCCGCCCAACGAGCCCAGGGAGGTGGCCGAGGACGGGACCCCCAACGGGACGGAGGCGCGGGCGTAGCGGGGGCGCCCGGAGGGGGGGGTGCTTCTGCTGCTGCTGGGGGAGTTTTATAGGGAAAAGCGAAACTGTTCTGCCCTGTTGCTTGCGGTAGGTACTAAAAATAAAAGTGCCGAGCAGAGCCGGAGGGGTGTTTACTGGAACCTGAGACGAGGGGCCGGGCTTGCTTGCAAAAGCGGGCGCGCGAGGGCTGCGCATGGCACGGGGTGTGGGGCACAGCTGGGTCCTGGCGATGCCAAAGCAGGGTTTGGGTTTTGGGGTGCAGCTTTTGCTGGTCGTAAGGCGTCAGCTCCAGGGAGGGGAGGAGGCAAGGAGCGTTGGCCACGCACCCCCTGCACCCTCACCGTCCCCTGCAGCCACCCGCACCCTGCCCCGTGCAGCGCCCCCGCTCCCGCTTGCTGCGTCCTGTCCCTGTAGCAGCACTGTCACGGCGCTGTCTCCATCCCCAGCAGCAACATCTCCATCCCCCGAGCATCCTGCAGCATCCTCGAGTCAGCGGGAGCATTAGGAAGTTTCTCAGTAGTTTATTACGTACAGAAGTACGGTCAGTGCAGTGCCGGCTCCCTGGCGCGGGGCGCGGGGGGGAGTGCTCAGGGGGGCCGTGGGCAGCGGCCGGCGTCACTTCATGTTCAAGAAGTCTCTGCAACGAGACGCAATAAACCTCGCGCTGTGCCACCGACCCTCCTGTGCTGCTTCAGAGCATCATTTCGTATCCCTGGGCGTGGGTCCGGGCTGTGCTTTGAGCAAAGCTGCGTCCCCGTGCCGCCCCTGTGCCACCTCCCTGTGCCACCTGGGGCCGCGAGGAGCTCGAAAAATGCCACCAAACCCCATGGGGACGGGAAGGAACACGGGGAAGGGACCTGCACGGTTGCTGCAGGGGACGATGCACCCCGGGAGGCTCGTCCTGCGCCCCCACATTGCCACGGGGCAGCACTCACTTGACCAGGGCGGGCAGCTCGGGGTTGGAGGAGATGTAGTCGTGGCCCAGGCCCAGCTCTTTGGGAAAGGCGATGAACTTCACCTTGCTCTTGTCCTTGTAGGCGCCGCGTGCCGTCTCGAAGAGCTGGGTGGGAGCAGGGTTAGGGGCGTGCACGGCCCCTCCTCGGGTCGGTGACCCCCGGCGGGGTCCCAAATCCTCTCCGTGGATCACCCGCAGCCCCCCCCCCCGGTGCCCACCTTGCGTCCCAGCTGCACGGGCAGCACGGCGTCGTCCTCTGCGTGCAGGATGAGGAGCGGGCAGGCCAGCACCTTCACGCTGCGGGGGGCAGGCACAGTGCTGGGGTCAGTCCAGAGCCCCCCTCACCCCACCGAGTGCCCCCGGTGACCCTCATCCCAAATCCAGCCCTTTGGTGTCCAGGGCAGCACTGCAGGACGATGCACAAGCTGTTCCCCCAAGACCTTAAAAATCTTAAACACCATTTGGGGGTGCTGTGACTGCAAAATCACCCACAAACCAGACAGATTTTTGCAGAGGTGCCCACAAACATCAAGGCAGGAGGACCCCACAGCGCGTGGGGTGGGATGCTTGACACTGCGCTTGACGGAGCGAAAATAAAAGGCCATCAAATGGTGATGTAGCCCGATAATAATGCGGATTTCTGACCTTACACCCAATAAAAGGCACTTCTGAGGCATGAGTAAGCTGAGCAAACACAGCGCACGCTGCAGCGGTGGCGCGAGATGCCCGCCCCAGCACCCTCGCCCCGTCCCGCCGGGCACTCACTTCTCATCGTTGCGGAAGAACATGTTGGCCAGAGCTATGGAGTCCAAGATGAGGTACTCGAAACCCGGGAACTGCCGGTAAATCTGCCCGGGAGAGAGCAGGACGCTGGCTGAGCCGCTAATGGGGTGAGGGGACAGCGGGGACAGCCGCCACGCAGGGCTCACCGTGGTGATGGGGACGTGGGCGGCCGCCTCGCGGATGCTGTTGTAGGGCGACTCCAGCACGACGGCGTCAACCTGGACCCCTGAGAGCAGCACGGGGTGGGAGTCAGCCCAAGGGGCATTGCTGAGGGGGTTTGGGGTCAAGGAGGATGGGGACAGCGGCTTGTCCCCGCCCGATGCTCAAGCAGAGCCATGGGGACCCCTAAAATTTGGTGAGCGGCACGCAGCCAACCCAGCCCTGGAGGTTACCTCGCTCCTCCTGCAGCTTTCTGGCCGCGTTCGTCGCGATCCTACAAGAAAAAGAGGTGAAGGTGAAGGGGGGGGCACCCACGGCATGCCCCTCACCTGGCCCCACGCCTACCCGGTCCCCAAGGAGTGTCCCCAGAAGATGATGCTGCTGTTCCCACTCCGTGCCTTGACCCAGTCGTAGAGCGCCAGGACATCGGTGGTGAAGCCGCTCTCCGTGGGGTACCCGCTTGAGTCCCCATAACCTGCGGGGGACACGTCTGGGGGGTCACGGCCCCGAGGGGACGGTCCCCGGGTCCCCAGGGGAGGCTCAGCAAGGGGCAGGGGGTGGCCGTACCTCGGTAGTCCAGAGCCACGATGTGGAAGTCGGCAGCCCCCATCAGCTGGCGGAGGGGTGGCACAGCGTTACGGCCCCACCTCGTGTCCCCAAAGCCAGCACGAGCCGAGTGCCCGGCACGTCCCGGTCCCCACTTACCTTCATGAACTGGACCCGGTGGCTCGCAGCCCTGATGGGGAAAGCGAGGGTAAAAATCGGTGTGTGCAGGGGGTAGCGGGCTCCCCCCGCTCGGCCAGGGCACAGCCGGCTTGGGGACACCGTCACCACCAGGGCTGGGTCGCACGAGGGACAGCTGCATGCTAAAGGGGACCCCAGAGCACCCAGATCCTGTACCCCAAGAGCTAAAGGGGACCCCAGAACTTCCAGGGGACGGGATCTGGGTGCTAAAGGGGACCCTGGAGCTCCCAGGGGACAGGATCCGGGTGCTAAAAGGGATACTGAAGCACCCAGATCCCATCCCCTGGGAGCAAAGGGGACACCGGAGCACCCAGATCCTGTACCCTGAGAGCTAAAGGGGACCCTGGAGCTCCCAGGGGATGGGATCTGGGTGCTAAAGAGCACCCTGGAGCACCCAGATCCTGTCCCCTGGATGCTAAAGGGGACCCCAGAGCACCCAGATCCCATCCCCTGGGAGCAGAAATGGTCCCCAGAGCACCCAGATCCCATATCCTGGGAGCAAAGGAGTCCACAGAGCACCCAGATTCCATCCCCTGGGAGCTAAAGGGGACCCCGGAGTACCCAGATCCCATCCCCTGGGAGCAAAGAGGTCCCCAAAGCACCCAGATCCCATCCCCTGGGACAGCATCACTAGGATGCGAGGTCTCGTCGGGTTCAGCGCTCAAACCCGTGGCCCCGAGCCTGCGTGCCCCTCGCAGAAGGGCAGCTGCCACCCGCCCCGGGTGTCACCTCGGGTACTTGCCTGGTGCCCCCGTTGCCGTGCAGGTAGATGATGACGGGGTGAGCATCGCCCAGCGCCTCCTCGTACCAGCTCTGCTCCTGGCCCCGCGCCTCGGCCCCTCTGCTGCCCGGCACCGTGTGCCTGCGGGGACGGACGGGGGCCGTGGTCCTCCACCGGGGGAGGACGAGGAAGAAGAGGAGGAGGAAGAGGAGGAGGAGGAGGCCCAGCCCTGCTCACCAGATGCCGACGGAGACGCCGGGCTCGGTGGCGAGGCGCAGGCTGACCGTGTTGTTCAGCAGCAGCGCCGGCTGCCGCAGGTCCACGAAGAAGGGGAAGGCCACTGGGGGGGGGGACAGGGGGGTCGTCACATCATGCAGCACCCGGGAACCCCCCAACCCAGCTGATTTCGTGCACCTCCCGCAGCCGCACGGTGCTGTTTGATTCAATAATTCACCCCAAAGCCCAGGGTTGTGCCACCGCCAGCGCTGGAGGGCGGCCCTCGGCCACCTCGAGGCTTCGTCCCACGGATGTTTTCGCGCGCCCACGCGTGTCGCAACCCCGGGCAGCAAATAGGGCTGGTGCCAGCGCCTTACAAAACGCTTGCAAAACGCGGCGTGCCACGGGGAGAGCCGCTTCTGCAGCCGGGGGCTGGCCCCGTGCCATCAGAGTGGACCCCCCACCCCATCCCGGCCCTCCTACCCCAAAAGCGGCACCCCAAAAGCTTGTGCTCGCCCAGGTGGAGCTCTCCCCGCCGGGGCACTCACGGAAGTTGAGGAAGATGAACTTGGTGAGGATGACGGGGAAGAGGCGGATGAGGAAGGGCACGGAGACGTAGACGAGGAGCAGCTCCAGCAGGAGGGTGCGCAGCCGGGGGCACCGGCCCAGCCAGCCCCTGCGAGGGGACACAGCCCCGTGAGCACCCCAAAGGGTTTGGGGCACCCCGCAGCCCCCCGTGTGGCTCATTTAGGGCTGAGCCCCACCCACCCCATAACTTTTTGCCTTTTGGGGATGGGGCCGAGCACCTTGGCGCTGCCTCCCACGGGGCCACGAGTGGGCAGGAAGGGCAGGGCAGGTGCCCGGCAAGCAAAACCGGCAACCGGGAGTCACCGAGCCGGGGCAACGCCCGGAGCCCACGCAGCCCAGACCCGCTCCCGGAGGCATCCCGGAGCCACGGGAACCTGCGCAATCCCCGGGAGCCCAGCGGGGGAGTTGGGAAAGAGCTCGGGGAGCTCCCGGCGCTGCGGGGAAGCGGAGCAAAGGGCACCGAGAGCTGCCCGGTAATGGGATCGGCGCGGCCGTGCCCCCCTCCGGCGGTAGGGCAGGGGGGTGACCGGCAGCCAAGCACAGCTCGGACCCCACCGGTGCCACCGGGGCGCAGCGGGCGGGCTGCGAAGGGCGAGGGCGCCCCGGTGGCACCCCGAGAGCCCAAAGCCACCCAGGGCACGGCTCCGGGACCGGGGCCGGGACTCACCGGGAGGGCTGGGGCCGGGGCCGGGCCCCTCCGCCGCTGTCCCCGGCGCCGTCGCCGCTCCCCGGAGCCTCCGCGCCGCCGCCGCGCCGCCGCATCGCGCCCGCAGCCCGCCCGGCGCGCCAACGGGGCCACGCCCACTACCGGGGCCACGCCCACTACTAGGGCCACGCCCACTCCCGCCCCCATTCATGCTCCGCCCGGTGGCCACGCCCCTTTGGTGTTTGGGGCACGCCCATTGGGTGCGGCCGTCCGGTGGCTCCGCCCACTCGGACACGCCCATTCAGTGGATACGCCCCCTACGGGGTGGGGATGGGGGCGGGGGGAGATGCAGGGGTTAAAACGGGGGGGGGGGGGGGGGGGGGGGGGG